>JAODLC010000044.1:1138551-1149314 GCA_026781145.1 Hippopotamyrus pictus
CTGCCCTTAATGCGCATGGAAAGGTAAGCCCCCCCCCCCCCCCGTGAAATGCGGCTACTTCCTGGCCCCTTTAATTTCACTTTTTCATGCTGTGGGAACCATTAGTTTACTGATTACCCCTGATACCGTTGTGTCCGAGTATTAGATCATTGATATAAACTGTACTTTGCTATCTGTATTGTGTGTTATGTGTAACTGGTCCATACGTCTTTAAAAGATTCACTGCCAAACATCTGAGTCGAGCCTCACAGGATATGTGACTCTCATGCTCAGGATGGAAGGCACAGAATCACGCTTTTCCTCACGGTGTTGCGTATCAGGTGGAAATATTAAATACGTTTAATCATGTCTGGGTACATTTAACTACTTTTGCTGTTCATTAATGGTCAAAGGTCTTTAATGTCATCTTTAATCATACACAGTAAGTGTATTACACAATTAAAAACAAAACAATATTTTCATATGTACATACAGAGGCTCACCGCTTAATGCTGGTTCACCTTTATGCTGGTCCGAGGAGCACTTTCAGTACTCCTCGGACTTTGAATTTTGAGTTTTTGTTTCTGCTCTATCAATATGCTGTATGGTACTTTCTGCTGATGCTGGGTGATGACATCATCCACCCAGGCTCGCTTCCAGACTCTAGTGATCACGAGCATCTCTCATACAGTGTTTAATAATGTATTGTACAGTATGGTTTTTTGTCTATTCATGCTTCCCTCGCACCCTCTACACCCTCACATCCCCACTCTACACCCTCCCTACACCCTCACATCCCCATTTCTATAACCTCACATCCCCGTTTCTATACCCTCACATCCCCGTTTCTACACCCTCACATCCTCGCTCTACACCAGTATCCCTCAAATCTGAGTTGTGTCTGCCCTGCTAGTCAGCTCCATGGCATTAAAGCGTTCTCACCTTGCCACATATACCATGGTCTGCTTGAGTCGCCGGTTAATGCATCAACACACGCGTGTCCCCTGCAGGACAATGTCAGCTCCCTGCTGCCAGTCTTTGAGGAGTTTCTGAAGAATGCCCCCCAGGATGCCAGCTATGACTCTGTCCGCCAGAGCGTCGTCATCCTCATGGGCTCTCTGGCCAAGCACCTGGACAAGAGTGACCCCAAGGTGAAGCCTATCGTGGCCAAGCTCATTACGGCCCTGTCCACACCCTCCCAGCAGGTACGCCCCACCTCCCTCAGTGGAGGCCTCTAGTCTTGGGCTGGGGGGTTGCTATCTGCATGTATGTTGCCTTGGTGACCTATGCCCCCTCCCCCAGGTCCAGGAGTCGGTGGCCAGCTGCCTGCCCCCGCTGGTGCCGGCCATCCGCGAGGACGCAGGCGGGATGGTGCGCAAGCTGCTGCAGCTCCTACTGGAAAGCGACAAGTATGCGGAGCGCAAGGGCGCCGCCTACGGGCTGGCCGGCCTCGTCAAAGGCCTGGGCATCCTGGCACTCAAACAGCAGGACATCATGACCACGCTTACAGATGCCATCCAGGACAAGAAGAACTTCCGCCGGAGAGAGGGTCAGCATGGGAGGGGGGTCACGCCTCTCGGTCCATCGGACAAACCCACATTCAATCTTTCCCTCTTCGAAATAATCTCTGAATTTTTCTTCCTTCCCCGAAGAGTCAAAGCTGTCTTCCCCCTCTTCCCTGTGTGTGTCTGTGCAACTTTATGAGTATTTGTGTGACTCTGTCAGTCTTTGTTTCAGGGGCACTCTTTGCCTTCAAGATGCTCTGATCCTGTGTGACTCTGTGTGACTCTCTGTGTCTGTGTTTCAGGGGCGCTCTTTGCCTTCGAGATGCTCTGTGACACTCTGTGTGACTCTCTGTGTGACTCCGTGTGTCTGTGTTTCAGTGGCGCTCTTTGCCTTCGAGATGCTCTGTGACTCTCTGTGTGACTCTCTGTGTGACTCTCTGTGTTTCAGGGGCGCTCTTTGCCTTCAAGATGCTCTGTGACACTCTGTGTGACTCTGTGTGACTCTCTGTGTTTCAGGGGCGCTCTTTGCCTTCGAGATGCTCTGTAACATGCTCGGGAAGCTCTTTGAGCCATACGTCGTGCACGTTCTGCCCCACCTGCTTCTCTGCTTCGGAGACGGAAACCAGTATGTCAGAGAGGTAAATGGACGACCCTCCCCCATTCCCTCTTTGCTCTTATACTCGTCCTCATGCTTCTGCCGCTCCCCCTGCAGGCCGCGGACGACTGCGCCAAGGCTGTGATGAGGAATCTGAGTGCCCACGGGGTGAAGCTGGTGCTACCCTCTTTGCTGGTGGCCTTGGAGGAGGAGTCCTGGCGGACCAAAGCAGGTGGCCCTTCCGCCCGCGCCGTCCCACGATGCATTAGGAAGCCGCTGTGAATGTCCATCATGGGGCACAGGGCTGCCGTCCTCTTCTGTAATATAATTGCCAGTTTAGGTTAGGTTCCAATCCCCTCTCCATTTGTAATGATCACTTTTCTCCCTTTGCGTCTCTTGGTAAATACACACATCGTTTGGCTCTTGGAACAGTGGAATTTTAATATACCGGCGTGATGCACCGTGAGGTGAATGTCGTCAAATGTGCGTGGATGCATGATCCCCCTAAAGTGATGAGAGGGAGTGTGCTGTTCATCCCACCCCCAGGCTCCGTCGACCTTCTGGGTGCCATGGCCTACTGCGCCCCCAAGCAGCTCTCGTCCTGCCTGCCCAGCATTGTGCCCAAGCTGACGGAGGTGCTGACTGACTCGCACGTCAAGGTGCAGAAGGCGGGCCAGCAGGCGCTGAGACTCATCGGCTCCGTCATCCGCAACCCTGAGATCCTGGGTGAGTGTCGCACGGCGCTCCCCGACGGGGCCCTGCTTCTCACCGCGGACCCTGCGGGCCCCTCCGTCTGTGCACGCCTCGGTCTGTTCTTTGAAACGCCCTCGACCCTAACGTGGTGCCACCCCGACGTCTGTCAGCCATCACCCCCATCCTGCTGGACGCGCTCACGGACCCCTCCCACAAGACGCAGCACTGCCTGCAGACGCTGCTGGACACCAAGTTTGTGCACTTCATCGATGCGCCCTCCCTGGCCCTCATCATGCCCATCGTGCAGCGCGCATTCCAGGACCGCTCCACCGACACCCGCAAGATGGCCGCCCAGATCATCGGCAACATGTACTCCCTCACGGACCAGAAGGTGCCTGCACAGCGCGTTGCCTATGAC
The DNA here is from genome assembly GCA_026781145.1 of Hippopotamyrus pictus. Lineage (NCBI taxonomy): Eukaryota > Metazoa > Chordata > Actinopteri > Osteoglossiformes > Mormyridae > Hippopotamyrus > Hippopotamyrus pictus. The sequence continues at coordinate 1,141,742 of JAODLC010000044.1, forward strand.
CAACGACCCCATAGCATGCTAATAATCTGTCAGGTTATTACTGTCGATAAAATACTCTGTGTTCTGCAGCCACTGCTGGTCATGGCTTCGTGGTTATAACGTCTGTTTTGGCATTTTCACAGCCCAGCTGTGTCTGATATGAGCTTAGTCACAAAGCTTTGTTAGACAGCATTTCTTTAAAATGTCTGTTGTAGAGACACTTACAGGTAGACCACCACCTTGAGCTAATAACTGCTTTTGCTTGCATGTGGCTCTGCTACAGGACCTGTCCCCTTACCTGCCCAGTGTCATCCCAGGACTCAAGGCCTCCCTGTTGGATCCCGTGCCAGAAGTGAGCTCCACAGTCCTTAAAATATGTTTGATTCCATGAAAATTAGCTTTTAGATTAGATTTTTCTTGCAGACCCTAATAAGATATACTGAAATCTATCAAGTCCGCTCCTGTCGCTTTGACAATGCTCATTGAAAATGGTCTGTGTTGCCTCGTGCCTCGGTGAAGCTGCCATCACCCGTAAACTGTGCGATGTGACACGCAGGTGCGCACGGTCTCTGCCAAGGCCCTGGGCGCCATGGTGAAGGGCATGGGCGAGTCCAGCTTCGACGACCTGCTGCCCTGGCTCATGGAGACCCTGGCCTCTGAGCAGAGCTCCGTGGACCGCTCCGGTGCAGCCCAAGGTGAGCGGCCCGCTGGGGTAGGGCACCAGGGCCCGCGTTTCAGTTGGCCGGCCTCCAGCCGTGCTCCCCCATACCTGAAATTCGAGCCCCTCCCCAGGTTTGGCTGAGGTCATGGCGGGTCTCGGCGTGGAGAAACTGGACAAGCTGATGCCAGACGTGGTTCAGACGGCCAGCAAGGTGGACATTGCCTCACATGTGCGGGACGGATACATCATGATGTTCATCTACCTGCCACTCACCTTCGGGGACAAGTTCACGCCCTACGTGGGGCCCATCATCCCCTGCATCCTCAAGGTACCTCCATTGCTCTGCACACACTGTTGGCCAAGGTCCGCGGGCCTGGAGCCGATCCCAGGCACAGGGCTGGGGGACACCCTGGGCGGGACACCAGTCCATCACGGGGCACAGGGCTGGGGGACACCCTAGACGGGATATCAGTCCATCACGGGGCACAGGGCTGGGGGACACCCTGGGCGGGATATCAGTCCATCATGGGGCACAGGGCTGGGGGACACCCTGGGCGGGATACCAGTCCATCACGGGGCACAGGGCTGGGGGACACTCTGGATGGGATACCAGTCCATCACGGGGCACAGGGCTGCGGGACACTCTGGATGGGATACCAGTCCAGCTCTCAGCTCTCAGCTCTCGTTGTCTGTTTCCTCCTCTCTGCCGACGTAACACCTACATGTCAGACTGTCTGGCTGCGTCTGCCGTCTGTCTCTCTGCCCGGCAGTAGAGTTTAATGACGTGGTGCCATTTTTTGCATATCCTTGTGTTCCCGTTCAAACAGCAGCTCTTCTATCATTTTTAAGACCTTCTGAAATAAGTGTCAGAATGTCTGCCTTTTGGAATGAGGCGCTGTACCCCAGCCAGACCCCCCCGGCCTTGTGTCCCCCGGCTGCTCGGCGTCACCTACTTTCCATAATTCCCCTCCCAGGCGCTGGCAGATGAGAACGAGTACGTGCGGGACACGGCGCTGCGGGCGGGCCAGCGTATCATCAGCATGTACGCCGAGACCGCCATCGCACTGCTGCTGCCCGAGCTCGAGCAGGGGCTCTTCGATGACCTGTGGAGGATCCGGTAAGCGGCACCCGTACACGGCACACGCGTGTCACAGGGCCCACGCCTGAGAGACATTGCCTGGCTCACCACACCCCCGTATCTCTGCAGGTTCAGTTCTGTACAGCTACTGGGAGACCTGCTCTTCCACATCTCCGGCGTGACGGGGAAGATGACCACAGAGACCGCATCCGAGGACGACAACTTCGGCACGGCGCAGTCCAACAAGGTGCGTATGTGTGTTGGCATGGGGGCGTGCCCTCCCTGCTCTCTGCACGGGTGTCATGGTGCCACGTCACGTTGTTCCCTAACTGGCCCCGATGCCGCAGGCCATCATCGGAGCCCTGGGAGTGGAGCGCAGGAACCGCGTGCTGTCGGGGCTCTACATGGGCCGCTCAGACACACAGCTGGTGGTGAGACAGGCCTCCCTGCACGTCTGGAAGATCGTGGTGTCCAACACACCCCGCACTCTCCGTGAGATCCTGCCCACACTCTTCTCCCTGCTGCTGGGCTTTCTGGCCTCCACCTGCCCTGACAAGCGCACGGTATGATGCCCCGCGATCCGCGACACCCCCAACCCCCCTCTGCCCATGGCAGCAGAGAAATGATGTGACCCAGACTGACTTCTCTGCTCATCTATGCCAATTAAATGGAATAGCTGGGCTCAGTCAGACTGGACCCAAACTAGCCAATAAGAAATGAGCAGCCGCTGCCTGAGCCAATCAAGTAAAGAGGCCTCATTCTCTACACAGAGGCACATGCCATGTCTGTCCATCATGTCACATCATGTCACTTGCCCTCTGACCCCTGTCCTCCCTGTGGGATGCAGATTGCTGCCCGCACACTGGGCGACCTGGTGCGCAAGCTGGGTGAGAAGATCCTTCCGGAGATCATCCCCATCCTGGAGGACGGGCTGCGCTCCGACAAGAGCGACGAGCGGCAGGGCGTCTGCATCGGTCTCAGCGAGATCATGAAGTCAACCAGCAAGGACGCGGTCAGTATCCGGGCCGGGGGGGGCACCCTCGCTCACACTGAACATGCAGACAGTCGGCGCCCTGAGCCCGCCATCCAGCTGAGCCGTGCCTCTGGCGACCCCCTGCAGGTGCTGGTCTTCTCTGAGTCTCTGGTGCCCACGGTGCGCAGGGCACTGTGTGACCCGCTGGAAGAGGTGCGGCAGGCCGCTGCCAGGACCTTCGAGCAGCTGCACTCCACCATCGGGCACCAGGCGCTGGACGACATCCTGCCCACACTGCTGCGGCAGCTGGTGAGACGCGTGTGCATGCAGTGACGTGCAGACTGCCCCCGAGGGCGCTCCTCTCATGTTGCGGTCTCTCCAGGAGGACCTGGAGACGTCGGAGTTTGCGCTGGATGGCCTGAAGCAGGTGATGGCTGTGAAGAGCCGCTCCGTGCTGCCATACCTGGTGCCTAAGGTGAGCCCCCCCCCCAATACCTGTGACCTCCTCTCCCTGACCGTGTGTGTGTGTGTGTGTGTGTGTGACCTCCCCTCCCTGACCACGTGTGTGATCTCGCCTCTGTCACCTCGCCTCACCTCGCTCTCCGGCCTCCCCGCAGCTGACGGCGCCCCCTGTGAACACGCGGGTCCTGGCCTTCCTGTCCGCCGTGGCGGGAGACGCGCTCACGAGGCACCTGGGCGTCATCCTGCCTGCTCTCATGTCCTCCCTTAAAGACAAGCTGGGGACCGAGGAGGGCCAGCAGGTGGGGGCCCCTCGCAGCCTCCCTGTTCCTGATAGAAACAGGGCGTTCTCCTGGTTTGCAGGAAATCGACTGCTACACAGTGCCCCGCCCGGTACAGACCAGTGATGGTAATGCAGCACGCATGTCCCCGCGCCCCCTCCACGCAGGAGCTGTGCTGCTGTCAGACGGTGATCCTGTCCGTGGAGGACGAGGTAGGACAGCGCATCATCATGGAGGACCTGCTGGAGGCGGCGCGGGGCCCCGACGCAGGCATGCGCCTGGCCTCCGTCACCATCCTCAACGCTTACTTTGCCCGCACGCGCACGGACCACAGCGCCCACACGCGCGCCCTGCTGTCGGGCCTCATCCGCCTGCTGAATGACGCCAACCCTGAGGTCCTCAACCAGAGCTGGGACACCATCAACTCCATCACCAAGGTGGGTGTGCCTAGGGCATGTAAAATTCAGCCTTGCACCTGTGAGGGCGACATACGCAGGACTGAACTTAAAGTTGGACACACAAAGCTGGCAGATTCTGACCTGGCCGCCTGTCCCCGTGTCCCCACGCACAGAAGCTGGATGCGGGCAGCCAGCTGGCCTTGATCGACGACCTGCACAGGGACATCCGCTCAGCTGGCGCTGATGCAAAGGGCCAGCACCTGCCGGGCTTCTGCCTGCCCAAGAAGGTGAGGACGTCACCCAATGCCGCCCCCCTCCGGCTGTTCTGGGTCGTCTACCTCCGCATACCGTTCCGATCCCTGGCAGTACCGTCCGATGATGTCTCCGCTCATGCCTGTGCTTACCCGTCAGGGCGTGACGTGCATCCTGCCCGTGCTCCGAGAGGGCGTGCTGACAGGCAGCCCGGAGCAGAAGGAGGAGGCCGCCAAGGCGCTGGGTTGCGTCATCCGGCTGACCTCGCCCGAAGCCCTGAAGCCTTCCGTGGTGAACATCACCGGCCCGCTCATCCGTATCCTGGGAGACCGCTTCTCCTGGTCCGTCAAGACGGCCTTGCTGGAGACCCTCACCCTGCTCCTGGCAAAGGTGATGCCATCTCCACCGGCGCCTCCTGCTCGCTCTCTGGGCCCGTGGCCTGATGCCCCCTCTGCACTCCCTCCGCACAGGTGGGCATTGCCCTGAAGCCCTTCCTGCCCCAGTTGCAGACCACCTTCCTGAAGGCTCTGCAGGACTCGAGCCGCGCAGTGCGCCTGCGGGCCGCCGAGGCCCTCGGACAGCTGGTTTCCATACACAGCAAGGTGGACCCCCTCTTCACCGAGCAGCTGTCCGCCATCCGCAACGCCGAGGACTCGGGCGTCCGGTGGGTCACACCTCCCCCGGGGGGCCGTGTTCTGCCGTCACAGAAACCCAACTAGCAGCCGATGTGTAGTGCGGCGGCGCCCATGTACGGTGTGCAGAGTCCCAGAGCCTGTTTAAATTGGCACCTCATTAGCAGCGAATCAGCGGGCGAAGAAGCTTTTAATTCAGGTAGTTACGGAGCTGGTAGTTTCAGCGCTGGGCTTACGGGGGAAGTGGAACAGCAGTTCAGCGGGAGGACAATACTGACAGGAGCACGAATTCCCATACTGCTGTTATGCATTATAGCAGAGAGACACAGGCACACGCAGTCAGCGCTTCACCTGTTAAATTGCTGTTTTTACCCTGGTATAAACCGTCTCTACCGACTGGCAGTTTAAGGCTTTGTACTGCTGATGTGGTAAAGCACCAGTATGGAATTGGTGCTGATGTGTTTCCCCTACACTCCCCAAACAGGGAAACCATGCTGCAGGCTCTGAGGTTTGTAATCCAGGGCGCAGGGTCAAAGGTCGATCCGGCCATCCGCAAGAACATCAGCACCACGCTGCTCGGCATGCTGGGACATGACGAGGTACGACTGCTGCCAACAGCCTGCAGTGTGTGGCGACACGCCAAAACTTTTTTTGATTGTTCCCTCACTCCCTCGACGACTCGCTGTTTAGTTGAAAGATCATGAAGCTGACAAGGGAAGAAGTGAGTGAGTGAGGAAGGTAGCATGGACAAAAAGTGATATCGGGACACACTCGCATCCTCGATGACTTTCCATGCTCTCCCTGTATATGTGGAGTCATCACTGAGGTAGAGCTTTTGTGCCATGTCACGCGTGGGTGTCAACAAAGGTGAATTTCCCTTCCGTGAAGGGTGCGCTTCACTAGACTTCCATATATCCCCAGCAAAGGGGTGATTTGAGTGAAAATCATTGTTCCCTGAAGTATTGGGACAGCACTTCAACATCTGAAATTCTGAAAACTTCCCTTCATCCCTGAAGCGTAGCGAGGGAGGGTGCCACAAAAAAGGGATTGGGATTTTGTGTGTGTGGCTGTTCAGACTTTGTTGTTCTGCTGAAAACTTGGCCAGATTTGCTGGCCCTGGGTGTCTGCAGGAATTCCACAGTGAAGGCCTCTCTGCCGGATGTGGCCAACCTCTGGGGGCGGTGTGAAAGTGTGGGAGGCGGGCAGGGCCTGACTGCTCGTTCACTGAGTGTCACCATCTGTCCCTGCAGGACGCCACACGCATGTCAGCAGCTGGTTGTGTTGGGGAGCTCTGTGCCTTCCTGCCGGAGGAGGAGCTGAGGGTCATCCTGTCGCAGCACGTCCTGGGTGAGTGTGCATGTGTGTGCGTACACACACAGGCACACACTTACTGACATGCAGACACACAGCAGTGAGAATTGACTACACGCAAGTGTGTCTACGCATGCACTTTGCACACTCATAAATGTGTTTGGATGTGAACATGAACACGTGAGCCTGCCCCCCCCAGCGGATGTGTCCGGCGTGGATTGGATGGTGCGACACGGCCGCAGCCTGGCCCTGGCCATCGCCATCAAGGCGGCCCCCCAGCGGCTCTCGGTTGAGGAGTACGGCCCCACTGTGCTGGCCGCCGTCTTGGCCAGTGCCACGGCAGACAGGGTGAGTGAGCGCTTCAATGGGACGTGCCACTACATGGCTCCTTGGGGGGGGTGTAAATATGTGCTTGTCTCCACTAGTGCACCTGGATCCAATTTTTAGTTTTCTCATCAGACATTTTCACCCTTCCCATCCATTCCCCCCGTCCCGGTCAGATCCCCATCGCCACCAGCGGCATTAGGGCCATGGGCTACCTGATGAGGCACCAGATGGTGAATGAGGGAGGGGGCGGCGTCTCGCCGCGAATCATCTCGCAGTTTGGGAAGGTGAGCACCCGGGGAGGCGATAGCTTGATGTTTAAGAGGCCGCTGGAGCAGGGATGCCGGGCTTTGGCCCTGCCGTCGCCGCCAGCTCTTAATGGTTCCTGTGCACCACGCAGTGTCTGCAGAACCCGTCGAGCGACGTGCGGCTGGTGGCAGAGCGCGTGCTGTGGTGGGTGTGCCGTGGGCCCACCACGCCGGCCCTGGAACTGGGCCTGCTCAAGCCTCTGCTCAAGAGCCTGCTGGATAACACCAAGGACAAGAACACGAGCGTGCGTGCCCAGAGCGAGCACACCATCGTCAGCCTGCTGCGGCTGAGGGACGGGGAAGAGCTGCTGCAGGTCAGGGGCCCCCGTTCGCACGCATGCTCACACACACTAACCCCCACCCAGCCCAAACCTTAACCATAAGCAACCAAACAAAATACAAGATTTTCGGCATGCTTAACCCACTGGGGTCTAGGGGTAGGGAACATACTTTCACTGATGGGGGCATGGTCACACATTTCATTCAATATCATAATCTTAATTCATGGCAAATAAATCATTCCTTATACTTGGCATTAAACTCATCTTAATCTTAGTGTACTTTGTAAATATGTCAGATTTATGTGACATTTGTAATTTGACATCAAAGAATAGACATTGCAAAATGCAGTTTGGAACACTTGCAGAAACATTATAAAAGTACATAGTAAGCAATGGTGGAAGTTTTTTTGATCCCAGATATCTGATCACCAAAGTCTTGGCTACATGAAGATGACTAAATGGTGTAGTTGCAACATCATTAACTCATGTCACTATTTCTGGCTCCTTTCATTGAATATATAGCAACTTTCATGTGTATGAATGAGCCATTCACACCTGACCCCTTTTATGGCGCTGATGGGGACGTATCTGGATCGCGTTTCACCGTTGCGCTGTTCATCAAATTACCATGCGAAT
>JAODLC010000044.1:1156545-1186690 GCA_026781145.1 Hippopotamyrus pictus
AGAGTCACTGTCACCCCCAAGATCGCATCAGCATACTGCTCACCCATCAGGAAAACAATGGGACAGTCAGTAATCCATACAGCAGCAGTCTCACTGTCACCCCAAAGAAGACGTGAATCCCATGATAGTCGTAGTGATGTCATATATTTTAGTGCTGATTTAAGTATTGGTTTTGATAGATTAATCTTGTGAAATTAAGCTTAATTCCACACTAGTAATATAATAAAAGCCTCGTTTTAACATAAATACCAAAAGAACTGATCACTTTAATCGCTATTACACTAGGGTATGGCTGGTCTTTTTATTTAGGAGAGACATAAAAAGTGACACGTTTTCTCAGATTTGTTTTTTATTTGTCGGATTAACGATACAAACGGAATGACAAGCCGCTTCGGTCGAAAACAGCGCATTTTACTTGGTCATTTAAAAATAAAATGCACAATGAAGTTTCATGAATGGTTTGCTGGTGGTGCCCTGTGCAAACAAAGGACACAAAGCATGCCATGCAGAGAATGGTTCATGAGGCATCATTTCGTCCATCACCAATGTACATTTATGCAATGCAGTGAAAGCAGGCTCACACAGCATTCAGTACACGTGTAATAGTGTTTGGTGTTTTTACATTTACACATTTACATTTACAGCATTTGGCAGACGCCCTTAGCCAGAGCGACTTACATAAGTGCTCTAAGACTCTACAATGAACTTTTCCCGATACTAGCTCAATAAAACCAAGGCTATGAATACCATCGATCTAATACTCTGTTGGGAAAGTGCGTTTTATTTTTATTTTTTTTAAAGAAAAAAGCTGAGTATAATACCAGAAGTGCCAATTCAGGTATTTCTGGAAAAGGTGTGTTTTAAGTCGTCGTTTGAAGACATTTTGAAGTCGTTTTACATTAATGTTTACATAATGTTAAATAAAGGTATTCTGGAAATAAGGTTTATTATAATTACTTGGCAAAATTAGTTTGAATTATAAAAGCCAGAGGTGATTCTAAATGAAGAGCCATTTGGGAGCTGACAGAGCCAGCTATTTCTGCGGAGCCGAATGAATGATCTGGATTGCTAGAAAGAGCTGGAATACCCATCACTATCGTCCGTGATCTTTGTCTCCTGAAGAAGCTTTTCGTAGCGTCTAGTCACTCACAGAGCCAGGACTTTCAGTCAGTGGCATTCACTGACAAATGGCCATGAACCCCCACCCCCAAACTGTCAAAACACAAGCGCAAAGATTTCACTGGAGGACATCTGTCAAATTGAGAAAGAAATAAACATTTGAGAAGGAAAAAAAGTATTTTGAGTGCGATATTATGACATGCACAGACAATGCTTCTCTCTGTGCTCTCGAGTGGGATATTCATGAACGCAAAATGTTAAATTTTACAGGTTTATATTTTTCACATTGTGTTTTATTGCACTGGAGTCATGGATGTGACACCATAGTGATATTTTAATTAAAAAAATATCAAGATAAATGGTATGGAGTTGTTCAATACACACAAGCGCACACATGCAGCAGCCTGCAGGGCAGTTAAAAATTTTTTGCCCAAAACTGTGAAAGCATGAGAAAATACTCTGGATAGTCTGTTAAACAGGTGTTTACACTCCCCCTGCCGACAGAGGGCGCTGCTGAGTAGCACTGCTGATTATTGTTTTTAGGTTCTGTGGAAGCTGGTGGATCGGTAGGCAGGATTTAATTATGATTTAATAACGCGTCAGGGACCATCTTAAACAGTTATTCACAAACTTATGTTAAGCCCTGGCTGAGTACCCTCGCAAAAATAACTGATGTTTACATACACTGAAACATTCTTGTACGGTGAGAGAAGTTAGAAAAGTGTGTGTGTTTCTGTTTTTAACTGCATTAGAAAAAGGCTAGAATGCTGAACTGAAAGCCAAATCATAAATCTTTATTTTGCTTTGTGTGTAGCCTAAAGGCTGGTTCATATTTCTCTGCACACTTACTGGCGGATGTGTCTGCTCAAATGTTTATGATGCATTTGGCATTATTGTCCGCCTCTGCAGACGAACACCTGTCTGCTGTGTATATGTGCAGCTCTGGACACACTGTGCATCCACTTTAAATACCAACATGGATGCTTTTGACAAACATTGGGGTAGTTTGCAAACTCTACAGACTATTTACAAGGTAAACTGTCTGCTACATACATGTAAACGTGTGTGTATGTGAATGCAGACTTGTCTCAAATTGAAAATCTCACTCTAACCAGTTAGCAACCCTGTGAGCTGGCTCTCTGAATTTGTAAGACAGGGAAACAGGCATAAACCTCACTGCTGTGGTATGTCTGCAGGTAATATCAGAATAATTTATATTATCATTACTAATAAAAATATAAATACAACATGTTGTGCACATGTGCAAAGTATGTGGCAGTATGAACCGGCCTTAAGCCTCCTTCCTTGACAAAGGCCGTGATTGCTGTTTAGTCGCAGTCTGATATCGACACCGGCTGACTTGTCTGACATAGTCGATTACGGATAATATCGTCACATTGCTCAGCTCCGTTAAACTGGATGTACTGGATCTCTCATGTCCATGGTATCGGTTGCCTGTTGGGGATTGGAGATGGAGCAGGATGTGTTGTGCAGTGCAGTCATTTATTGGCCGTTTGCACAAGTATGAGTACAAATTGCACTGGAATTCTTCTAGAGCTGGGCGTTATGGCCTAAAAATAAAATCTGAGTTTTTTATAATAAATCCGATTTTTCGATTCTACTCGATTTTCCCCTCCCCTACTCAAAATCAAACTACAGATGACAAATAACAAAAAGTTAAAACTTGTTTTGAACAATTTTTTTTTTTTTTAAAGTGCAATCTGACAAGCCAAAAAAGATGCTTATAAGTGAGATGGCAAACCACGCCATTGTAAACACTTTTAGAAACTTGTAAAAACTTTTCGCATGTTAATGAATCCCGGCTTTTCCACAGTATGTATGGGCACCATGTCTTCTGCAATATACATCGCGACAGTGTCTGTTATCGCCTTCCACCGTGCCCCATTCTTATCATATGGCACACAGTTTGAAAACGTGTCAGGGACGGTTGCTTGCTTATACTTTGGATGTTGTGCTGGTGCTGCGGGTATTTTCATTTCGCTGGGAGCTGCACTTCTCCCACTCCGCTGTGTGCCTCTGCTTTAGGTGCTGGAATAAATCTGTCGTGCTGCTTCCTTTGGTTGCAACAGACTTTGCAACGAGGACTTGTTTGGTCTGTGTCCGACGGCGCGAAACCAAACCAATTCCGTTTTACAGATGTAGCAACACCTCTCTTGGGCACAAACTCCAGCTTTTCCCCTGTCGTTGCCATGTTGTTTGTGAATCTGCTGCAGTGTTTGGGTGCGCCGCACTAATTTACCCGTGAAGAAAGGTGCGTCGCATTAGTTCCGCTTTTGGCGCTTGCATGTAAAATAAGTAATAAAACCGATTTTCATAAAAACACATCGTCCTGAACTGTAAATTCAAATTAATCGATAAAATAAGGTCAGTCTTGACCTGGTGCACAGTGACAGTGCTCTGACACATCTCTAAACCAGACTGCTGCCTTTATACTGCTGTCCTCTGGAAAGCACTGGATCAGAGAACATGAGGCAGTGTGTGGCACCTCTGAGCCGCCAGTGATCTGACTTCTGCAGGCTGCAGGGAGTGAACCCATGGCCATTTGGATACGGGTTCAGGTCCCTAAGCTGTTGAGCTGGGTTCTCTCCGCCCACACAGATGTTCACTGGTTTCTCCAAACATTAAATGAAAACATTACATCTAATGTTTGTTGTGGAGCTACTCTCTTAATTATTGTCTGTGGCTGCAGTAAATTAGCTGTTTTCCCACCTGCGTTTGGAACTGATTCCATGCTTAACACTGTGCTGTCTTCCTGGGACTTCACACAACACTGAGCTGTTATGCTGTTGGGGGATCTGCCTTAACACGGTGTCCTGTGATGCTCTGCATCCTAATCAGAGGCATCACTGCGTGGATTGGTAAAGCTCTACAGAGAGGCTGTGTGTGTCTCTCTTTTTTTGTCTTTTCCTACCTAAAGCTGACTGTGGCACAGATCAGGCTAGCACAGGCTATCTAATATCTTACTGTCATATCAGAGATTATTCGGTCCCCAACAGACAGAATTTAGAGACTGCATGGTTTGCGAGCTTGTCAGTTTGTAAGATCAACATTATCCAAACATGCAATTGCAGTCAACACTAACTAAACATACTACTTCTGATTGGGTCCGTTTCAAATTTGTTTGACATTTTCAGTTCACTTTTATTGACAAAAGTGTCATTACATTTCGTCATAATTTTTGGCATCAAAATTTTTTTTATCTTTTTTTTTGGTCCATTAATCTTCGTTGACAAAGAATTGTTGTCAAAGTTTTTGTCAATGAACACTGCTGTGCAAATGTCAGTTTCGATGTAGCCTGTTCTGCTCTCACCAGCTGCTCTCTCCTCTGTAGGGGTGGGCAAGAGCAGTCTCCTGCTGCGCTTTGCAGACAACACCTTCTCAGGTAGGAGGTCCAGTGGCACCACCGAGCTGCTCGCCCACACGCAGACACACGGAGCTGCATGCACACACACAGACACGCAGACACACGGAGCTGCATGCACACACACAGACACGCAGACACACGGAGCTGCATGCACACACGCAGACACACATCCACAGCCGCACCCACACAGATCCATACATGCAGATACACAGAACCTCAGACACACGGGGGTGGAATTGCGGGGGTGTATGCTGCCATGCTTCTCTGTTCCTATTACTAGCATCTGGGAGGGTCACCTGACTGCAGTTACACAACTGAGTACACTTTGGAACCTGAGTGAGGGCAGTCGGCCCAGTTCTGGGTTTCTGATTAAATGCATGGGACGCTCACACAGCTGGGAGACATTTACAGAGGCCGTCGCATGCGTGTCACGTGGACGAGGCGCACGAGCGGGAGTTGTACCTCCGTAAGACCTGCCGCCCACTGAAACACCATCTGCCCGCTGGTCTCGTGCTCCTCGCTGGCTGCTGGTCCTGTTTCCCCAACCAGGCGCACTCCTGACCTCGCTCGTCTGCCCCCACAGGTAGCTACATCACCACTATTGGCGTCGACTTCAAGATCCGGACGGTGGAGATTAACGGTGAGAAGGTCAAGCTGCAGATCTGGGATACGGCGGGCCAGGAGCGCTTCCGCACCATTACCTCCACGTGAGTCCTGCAGGGGGCGACCTCTCGCCCGGCCGGCATGTGTGACCTGAATAGCGGCCCATCTGGGAGTGTAATGGCGAAGGTCTCTGTGTATTTATAATCGTTTCTCTGGCATAAAATGCCAGGCGACCCACTGATGTGCTAAGAATAAAATCTGTGAGATAAGATTGGCAGGAGTCAGGCTGGGAGCGGGTACAGACCAGCTGCTGGTGCATCATGGGGCTTTGAACTGTTCCACTCCCTATTTCCATGGAGCTGCAGGTGAAAGGTTCCTTCCCTGGCCCAGACCTCCTGTGAAACGCTCGCTTCAGTTTTGACGTCAGGCTGAAGGGTCGATCAGTAGGGCCGTAGTCCCCAATCGAAGGCTTGAGCTTTATAATGATCTGTCGTCCCTTCACTCCTTTGATCCTGTCCGCTGGCCCACCTGCCTTAGGAGCTTTACACCTTTAACCCAGATGTGCAGGTGACTGTTGCCTTCAGCAGATTGTCTCGTGACTCCTGAAGGATACGCTTTGCTGTTCCGGTGTCCAGGTCGCAGTGCCACACTGTGTTTAGTACGTCTTTGCTGACTCTGACCTGGACTACAGGGTCTCTCACTGCTGGTTTCTTTTTGGGCCCATGCTGTGGAATTTACCTAGAAAAGACTCTGTGTGCTGCGATCATGACTTCAGAGCCAGGTGAAGTTGGCAGGTTTGATATCTGTGCTGTGACCAGCAGGTAATTGCTCATTAGAGGGAATGAATTTTGGGCGGGCAGGCGCATGGACAGCTTTGCTCAGGGGACCCAGAGGCCCCACCAATGAATGGGCAGATGCTCCTGCTGTCTTTGTAAGCACCAATTTCTGGGGTGAAAATCCTTGTTCTTAAAGAACTGATGTAGTCGCATTGGGTTACGGATGATTAATTGCACTGATGGTGAATATGAAGTGAAGCGAATGTGATCTCTCCTCATTCTGTGTTGTCTTATCTGGCGTTTAGTCATGTCCAGACCAAAGCGGCCAATGCAGCTGACCATTTGACACGTGATGTAACAGACGGCTAGCAGGCCTATTGCCTGCTGGGATTCCTGTCGGGTCATTCAAAGCGCTTTTTGTGCCATGGTGCCCGTGGTCAGACACTTCACCTATGGGCTCGATCTGGGACCAGTGCCAACTAGTGCCAACTCGTACAGCATATGGAGGCTGGGGGGCTGGGGGGGTACGATGTGTCACTCTTCTATTACTGGGTATTATTTTATTTCTCCTTATTCATGTCTCTCTTAGTTTAATAACCAAAATTTAATACTTAATTTCATTAAATGAATGGAAACCTGTGTATATTTAGTCAGGACCCACACCAGAGCTCTGCTCCTGTCAGCAGTGCTGCACTGCTTTTATCTTGATGCTTGGCTGACTCTGGCTGTGCTCTGTGCTCTGTGCTGACTCTGGCTGTGCTCTGTGCTCTGTGCTGACTCTGGCTGTGCTCTGTGCTGACTCTGGCTGTGCTCTGTGCTCTGTGCTGACTCTGGCTGTGCTCTGTGCTCTGTGCTGACTCTGGCCGCGCTCTGTGCTCTGTGCTGACTCTGGCCGCGCTCTGTGCTCTGTGCTGACTCTGGCCGCGCTCTGTGCTGACTCTGGCCGCGCTCTGTGCTGACTCTGGCTGTGCTCTGTGCTCTGTGCTGACTCTGGCCGCGCTCTGTGCTGACTCTGGCCGCGCTCTGTGCTCTGTGCTGACTCTGCGGTCTCCCATGTCTGTCGGTTCCACCTCCTCTAACTAAAGACGTTACCATAGTTACTGTTCGTGCAGTGTTGCTGTGCCCCTCGGCTACGTGTTGCCCCAACCCCCCGCAGCGCCTCTTTAGCTGGACGTACCGCGTTGGGAGGCTTCCTTGCGGCGGCTCCGTGCCAGTGGGGTTTGCCCTCCCCCAGGAGGCTGGCCGGTGCCCGACACGTCTGCCGTCGCGCAACATTTCATCCCGCGGCCTCAGGACCTGCAGTGACTTGCTGTCTGGCGGCTCGACAACTGCAGGCTCTCGCTTCCTGTGTGAGGCCTGTGGCGGCGGTGCAGGAACTAGGGGGAAGTGCTCAGTGTTTGACACAAAACGAGTGCCAGGCGCGGGGGGGACCGCTGCTCGCGCTGCTTTTATTTACCAATCTATGACAGATCCTGCCCATACACACGGGGAGGGGGGGCTCACTGATGCTGCTCTGTGATTTTGTCAACCTCTTAAATTATCCAGTAGTAGATGCAGGCCTGGTGAAAAATTGTTCAGAAAAAGCAGCTTCCAATCAGCGCTGACCGCGGGTCTGTAATGATGTAAGTGCATGGTGTAGCTCTGTATTCCAAGAGCTCCCTCCAGTGGACTCTGTACGTATAACAATATGAAAACTAAAATGTGTAAAGATATGGAAATAAAGGGTGAACCATTAGATATTTATCTTTTATATAAAAAAATTAACACTGAAATTGATGCTGATTGCTTTGAGTTAAGAACAGTTTTAGGGGAAGCAAAGTGGAAAACCAGCCTCTTCTGAGGCTTACTGCACAGTGACGCCTTAATAGCGCACGACGTCTCCTGCACAGCCATGCTGCGGGATGGTGGCCTGTGAGCTTCTCGACTTTTCTTTGGTAGGAACCTGTAACCCCCTCAGTGTGTCTGCAGGCATCAGTACTGAATACCCAGGCCAGGGGCAGTAAGATCCAAACCCAGACTGTGGCTCTGATTGTCTGGTCAGTCAGTAAATATATCATCCTGTCCCCAAGCCCTGTGAAGGCAGGTGATCTTGCTCTTTGACCTCCAGGTACTACCGAGGCACCCACGGGGTGATTGTGGTCTATGATGTCACCAGCGCAGAATCCTTCGTTAACGTCAAACGGTGGCTGCATGAGATCAACCAGAACTGTGACGACGTCTGTCGGATCCTGGGTGGGTTTCGGCCGGGACGCACTTTGGCGTTTTAACCCTGCCCACTTCAACATTCTGCACTGCTGTCGTCTTCTGTCTCTCATTCGGTTGAACGAATTGAAGATGTTAGAGAATGGTTGAGTCCCCCTTAATCATATACCTCTGTAATGCTAAATGTCACCCTCCCCCACCCCTCCTTCTTGTGCAAGTGGGGAACAAGAATGATGACCCAAACTCCAAGGTGGTGGAGACAAGCGATGCACAGAAGTTTGCAGAGCAGATGGGAATCCGGCTCTTTGAGACGAGTGCCAAAGAGAACCTCAATGTGGAGGAGGTGAGTGGGGGGGGCTGCCGGACCCCTCCCCGAGCCCCATAACAACGGCTGAATCGTGTGTGTAGCATTTAACGTTGCACTTGCTTTACGTCCTGTGACGTTAACTGCTGTGCCTGTGTTACCTGCTCTACCCTGCAGATGTTCAACTGCATCACAGAACTTGTGCTGAGAGCTAAGAAGGAGGTGGTTGCCAAGCAACAGCAACAGCAACAGAATGACGTGGTCAGGCTGACCAAGAACAGTAAACGGAAGAAGAGGTGCTGCTAAATGAGATGCTGGCTCCCAGGAGAGGACGGAGGGATGAGGAACATGGGCGGATGACGGCAGCGACTAAGCGCTCGACGGGACTCAGAGAAACTAATTTCTGTATTAAATCTATAAAAACAAAGAGGAGGGAAAGGTCCTTTTTGGACAAACGAATCAAAGACTTCACAGATTTTATTAGGAGAGTCAGGGGATTTTTATTTCGAAGTTAGATGATGCTATTTAATGAATGATTCCTCCAGGTTAGGGAGGGGTCACGGTGCACCCAAAGTACTCCGATTCATACGAACTGATATATTCTTTGCTGTCCATCAGTATATCACATCCTCCTCCTCCTCCTCCTCCCTCACGATGCGGGACTTTAGGAATCAGACTCTGCCAGGAGGCCAGGCGTTCTCTTGTGTTTTTTTTTTTTTTTTATTTTATTTTTTTATTGGGAGGTGAAGAGGTCAAGGGGGAACTGGGGGCTGTGTCTTATAGGTTATAAACTTCTTATAATCAGTGAAGGAAAAATAAGGATGATCAAATCTGAGCGTCCATTTGACCTAAACCGCACCCCACCTATTCTCTGGTTTGTCAGGCGTCTGTTTCCAGCAACTTTTCTAGCAGAAGCGAGAATAAATCCTCCATCTAGCGTGGCACCAACTTCCTGTGCTGCAGGGGAGCAGGACTGTCGACGTGAATCACAAACATGCCCTCTGCCGATTTGCCATTGCTGTCCTCACATTTTTACAACCTATTTTTTATATTCCATGGTGCAGTCATCATTTACCTGAAATGAGAAGGAATTGTTCTTGGCAAAGTCATCATGATTGGAGGCTCCCTACCATCTCGTCGATGTATCCCTCGCATTTGGGAGGGATGTCGGGGCTTCTCCATTGCTTCCCGTGCTCCGCATGGCCCGACACCCCCTCATTCTGCCACGCTTGCAGGGTGCTTTCTGTCCATGAACACGCCACTGTCCGTCTTGTTTTCCTCTGTCGTGTTTGGCTGTGCCATTTTCAGGTGAGACGTGTGTCATCTGAATGCTTTATTCTTCCCACTTAAGCAGGCCGAGACACATTGCCGTCGCATAGTATCCATTCTCTGGTTCCGAGTCGTGACCATTCAGCCAAACATGTTGGCATCGCCAATGTTACAGGACTTGTTGCCAAACTGGTAATCTGACCGTGGGGAGCTTGTTAAGGCCAAGGCTCCAACCACTCTCCGGTTCTCCAAGCTTTGCAGAGATCTGGGTGCGAGGATAATGAGCTGAGGTACATGGTGCGCAGTCTGCTGCTGGACCGTAAAGAACCAGGCGGAGATGAACAATGCCGTCACAGATATGCTTGTTTCATATGTCTGTATATTTAAATATATTTCTGTAATATGTACAGTATATAAATGCATATTTAGGCACACATACATGTATTTATATGGATAGATATATGTACATGCTTGTGTGTTCTAGTCAAAATGATTCTGTTTCACCTGTGGTTCTGATGTACACTGGAGAACTAAGATGTATCATTCATTTTTTTCTCATCATGAATTTAATCTATAATAAACATTTTAAAATAATGAACTTTTGACAGCGAATCACTGATGCCCCTTCTTTTCGCAGTAGGTTGTGATTTAGCTGTGTTTCTGCCTCATTTTCTATGTGGCAGGTTTCATTTTTGGGTGAAAACTGCAATAAGAGTGTTCTTGAGCATGAAGTGGGGGACGAATCAAAATCACCCATATTTCGGGATGTCCCGGACAATTCGGGACGGTTGGCTACCCTATGTCTGATCCTGTGCCGCTCTGCTGTTGGCTGTTAACACAAAACCTGTAAAATGTGAACATTTTTATGACCTCAGGTAGTAAATGACAGAGGTGAGTCTGATGAGGTAATTACTGCTTAACTTGGTACAGCTGTAACTTGGTTGGTGACCTTGCTGATTATATGCTGGTTTATGTATATGGATGCGATCCACATACAAGGTGGGGGTTGGTAAATCCATAAACCAAAGGAGGCTTAACATTGGGCGATTTTTATTCTCTTACAATGGCCCCCGGCATAAAGAAGCATGTCAATGGGTTCTTTTTTATTTTGAAAATGTCTGTGTAAAACTTTTTTTCCTTGTACAGTGTTTAGATGATTATTACTAAAAAAAATAAGCATTTTCCTTTTGTACATATTGTATAAAACCATAAACATGGTTTTCTCTTTATTTCCTTTTATATACAAATGGGATATCATTATGAAAGTACCCCTTAATCATATAAAACTAGAATGTTATATGTACAGTACAATTCATATTTTTCACTTGTGCATAAGTCTTTAGTATGTTTAATGCACATCCTACATACAAACATACAAAATGTGTACAAAATTATAACTCCTTGCCGCATGTCACTTGACGCGACCAGGAACCTCAGAATGGCATGAAAGCCAGACTTGGGCTGGCAGGCCTGCATTGAGGGACCTCTGTGGGGTGCCGTTGAGCTTGTCGGCCGAGGCCTGAGGGACTCCTGGAGGCCTGAGGTCCCATCTCTGCCATTTCATATTGTGTGTGTATCCTTTGCTTTCGTGCAGATACAAACACAGGATACAGTTTATCCAGGATGCGAATCGGCAACTGACGATGTAGCCGTCAGTTCTAAGGCTCTCGCAGCAACATGAACGCCATCACAGGAGGTCAACAGCCCTAACCATCTTAGCGTTGTACCCTTCAGATTTGAGACTAATTGCACGTCAACTTCCAACTGTTGTTCAAGCTGCTGCGAAACATCTTTTAGATTCAGTCATGACCTAACTGATTTCTTCGTGAAATGTGTAGAGTTAAGAACGATTTTCTGTTGAACTATCGAAGAAGTAAGGATGAATCTCGGCTTACATGTGGCCTGCTCCTTGGTTTTTTTGTCTTGCAGTGCTCAACCTTTTTTCAGCAACAAGGTACATGCAGAGCGGGTACTGGCTGTTGGCCCTCTAAACTCGGCTGCAGTGGGGTGCTGGGACCCCGCCCCTCTGGTTCGCCTCATCCTTGCTGCCAGGCAGGACCAGCCGTAACCGCTGTTTGCATGCAGACTTTTCTCTCTGGAAGCTGAGTGGATGTAAAATACATTGGTCACAATGGGGAAAATCCTACACGAGGTTTAAACGAATGCTCACCGAAGCTCACTAACACCTGAGCTGAGCTTGTGAACTAAAGGACATAGGACTAGACAAAAAAGCATGTCCCCTCAATGAAGGATAAGGGAGGCCGACTGACCTACGGAACGTGACCAATAAAGACACAAATCTGTAAACTGTAAATCAGGCTGTCATTCTACAGTGTAAACAGGTACAGTTGAGGTTTTTTTCTTCCTGGGGTTAAATACTGCTGATCTTCCCCTGTTCTGGCCTACAGTTTTCCTGGAGGGAGTCTGAAGCCGAGTTGGTGGGCTCCAACCTCATCATCTCAGACCCACTGTAGTCATCAAGCAGGCCACCTCTGTGAGTGTCCTCTCTGCCTTTTCATAGGTCATTTAAAGCCAGGAAGTGGGCGAATGCTCTGCCACATGAAGCAAGGCATGACGCCTACTCTCAGTGGCCACTGTATTAACCCTACCTATTTTAGAGTAGGGTTAATAAACCCTACACTCCTGCTCATTCCTCTTGTAATGTGTGGTTATTTTTTGCACTTGTAGCCTTCCTTGTTTCTCTGATTAACAAGGTCCTTTCAGCCATAGAAATTGCATGTACAGAATGGTTTTGTTCACGACTCTGGACTTTGTGAACCGTAGACACCGTAGTGTGCAAAAATGTCAGATCAAGCCATAGTTGTTCGAATGCTTGGCTAGCGAGCTCCCGGCCCTGTGTGTCTGCTCTATGTGTTCAGCTGCAGCCATAGGATCGACCGTTTGAGTGATTGAGCAGGTATACCTCACGAAGTGGCCACTCAGTGTGTGTACCTCTGATCAGCCACTGGGGGGCACTCTGCCCATTTAAACTTGGCTGGAGTAATGCTGCTACTACATTCTGCTGCTATGGGGACTTCTGTTCACTATGACGCCTACACCAGCAGGAGGTGCTTTTGTGCTGTTCCACCAAGATAATGCCAGTACAGCAATTGGGCTGCACAAGAATCATCACAAAGTAACAGCAGTCAGGTCAGATAATGGCAGCCAAATCTTATATGCAGCTTCCAATCTCCCGCCATTTGTACACCTTCAGCTTGGGAAAGCTTCAGTGAATGGAACAATAGGACAGTTCATCCTTGATCTATATGTGTCTGAATGGCATGCTGTCTCCGTTTCGGCACAGTCCGTTTGCAGTCATATGCTGGAATCCAGAGCCCTGCATGTCTAAATTCAGAAGCACCCTCCCCACTCAGCCAGATGCCCCCCCCAGGAATTGTACGTCCTGTAAACAGTTACTTGTAAAAACAAAAAGACAGCAACAAACAAATATGTACATCTTTCTAAAAAATTAACTTTTCATTCAAAAGTTATAGATATATAAATATACTTCTCCCCAAACAGTTTTTTTTTTAAATAAAAAAAAAAATCATTCTTTGGGTTCATCCTCACCAACACCTGCCTCTTTGTGCATAGCTGTGTTCAGGTATAAGCAGAGCCTCCCATCAGCAGTCTGCTGCCCGCTTCGCACTGAAGCATGACAGGCCTCCCATTTGGCAGGTGACTCTTAAGCGGAAGCAAACAGCGAAGGCATTGAGCGCCCCCTAAGCCTCAATCAGAGTATAACTGCCATGTCCGCAGGTTTAGAAGCAAGTCAATGAGGAGCTATGAGAAAACATGTTTCATGAGTCCAAAAACACAGCATGTGCACAGCATGTAAGCGACGCCGACAGGAAAACTCCTGGCTACATGTTAACCGCTGCTGCTATCAAAATATGAGCCACAAACCATTTAGCACTTTATCATAAATACCCGAGTGTGCTTATATGTGTATATAAACACACGAGCATTTGCTTAACATTCAGTATCTGTAAAAAATGTCCTGCCCTGAGTGACTAATGAGCTTCTCTCGTTATTTTTAACATAACGATAGAGGCTCAGCCAGCTAACTCCCATGTAACGTAACGGTAGCAGTTTAGCCAAATTAAGACTGTCTATATTTCCCTTGTTAGCTGCAAGCTACTCTCATACTGGCATGAATTCATGGTAGACCCCTCAATACGTGGCCCCTGTCCCCCTGCTGCCAGTTTCAACCACCCTTCGTGCTCCTCCCAAACATGAGCTTACCTGTTTGCCTCATTACCAGGGGAAAGCTGTACATATATCTTTATGGAATATAAATATACTATCTGATAATCCTTACATGCTGTATCTGAACCTGATTTCTAATCAAGGATATGCTATAGCTTTTATAGAAACAAAAAATGCAATTGCACTTGCTCTAATTTAAACAAAACCTGTTTTAAGAGGATTGCCAGTGTCATTTTGCTGCACTCTGTCCCTGCAGACCATGTTTTTCAGGGAAACACATGACAAGCCACTCCAGGAAATTGTCCCAGTCCAAGCATTTTCACAGTCTCCCCGGACCATTTAGGGGCCGGGCTGGGCTTGGCCCGGCTGGTCACTGCAGTTCTCTTTCCTGTCCAAACACTGAAGCCGGGACCTGTCAGAAATGTTGTGAGATGCACTTCCTGTCACGTGACGGGCTCCATGGGAGGTTCTTGGAAACAGCACGCATCAGGTTTTCAGTGCTGGTCCTCAGCTAACAGCATCACAGAGGCTGTGCTCCCCCTAATATTTAAATGATCCTGAGAAGGTGGTTGAACCTGGCAGCAACCCTTGTGGAAATAAAAGGAAAACTTGCCATCCTCTGCCCTCCTGGCTGGAGCCACAGGCAGAAGTTTAAACAGAGAGATAGTTCTGGAGAGGAGCACAGGTCTGGCCATTAGAGGGCCTTGTCATGCTGGGGCACCAATCGCAAACCCACCCCCCAGTGCAGGATGGGGAGACAGATAAAGTGCTAAATGATGGTGTCAGCCTGTCCACTTCTCACTCTCTGAGTGCTGTCTGCCCCTCTGGCTTTGTTCTACACATCGCCTGGTCCAGGGGTGGCCAGCTCTTCTCACCAGCTGAAGGGTGCTCAGCCCCCCCCTTTCGGTTTATTAATGTAATGATATGGAAAGCAGGTCACCTGACCTTGTGTTTCAGGTGAATTAAGTGCTTATTAAAATACATTTAAAGGCCGCTGGCCTGCCACCCCTGTCTTCCTCTCTTATGTCACTTTGGTTGATTTCTTTCCCCACCCCAGCCTCTCAATTCTTCTTGAAGAAGGAGAACAACTTCCTGTCCCCATTGGCTAGGCGCGGGGGCTTCCTGCAGGGGGTGTCACGCCTGGCCGGTGAATCGGATGAGGAGTGTGACGACGCCCTGCCCTCCTGTCGGTGCTGGTCCATCAACTGCTGGTCGATCACCCGGTGCATGTCATCCTGGGGGGGGCGAGACAAAGGTGTGAGGGGAGAGGCAGGTAATAATGGGTAGAGAGGTGGGGAGAGGAAGTGGACTAATGGCTGAAGAGGTGGGGGGGGCTGAGAGATTATTTCCAAATTATCTTGGAATGGCTGGGCATGACTGGGGGGGGCATGGAGGAAAAGGATGTAGAGCTGGATGCAGGGGGAGATGGTGCAGGGGGAGGCTCACCTCAAACGGAAGCAAGAGGGAGGTACCACAGGGGTGGGGGGGGTGGTACGGAAGCGGAGTCAAGGCCACTAGATCAGAAACCACAATAGCCACACAGTAAAGAGCCCTGAGGAGGCGAACTGGAGCCAGAAGAAGGAGAAGATGAAGAGGAGGGGAGGAGAGGAGAGGGGAGGGGAGAGAGAGAGGACAGAGCTGCCTGTTAAGGAGGACGGATGAGCAGGTCGGGAGATCACAGGCGTACCGGCCAACGGCAAGTATTTACACACACAGTCCAAGTCATGATTCTCGGGTCCGGAAAGCTGCCATTCCATGCAAGAGTCTATACTGTTTGCGTTATAATATTTGATATAACTACACAGATGTAGACCTCTGCGGAGAGTCTGGTCATGCCCGCATGGCGCCTCCACAGGCTCTCGTGAATTAAGTTTCTTTGTTTATTGTTTATTTCAAACATATTCACATTCACCATATTTACATAACATATTTCCAGTCTTTTATGTTTGAAAAGGAATAAGCTGAAGTATCACCTTATTTAGCCCTACCCCCATCCAATTATTCACACTTTAAACAAAGACAACACAACAAAACAACACTATTACTGTCATATAAAGACTGAACACACCAGATTACACATTTCTTTCAAAAGGTAAGTTTTGGCGTTACCATTACCATGCGGAGGTAAACTGCTCTTCTTCATAGTTATCATCATATTTATTTAGTTATCATATTTATTTAGAATTTGTACTTTATATTTTCTTTTAAACTGACACATTTTTACTTTGTTTTTATTCTTGTTAAACTTTCCATAATTTAACCCCTGCAATTGAAACACAAATACTTTTTAATGTTGTTCTAACACAATGGATTTTTAAATTCAATTTCTCTCTTAAATTATATCCTCCCTCTTTCTCTGAAAACAATTTTGTTATTTTACTTGGAAGTAAGTTATTTCTCGCTTTATCTTTGCAGATTTAAACTGGATCAAATCTGAAAATTTTATACCTCCCATTTTTATATAGTCCATTTGTATGATCTTTGTCTCCTACTATATTTATTAATCTAATGGGCCTCTTCTGCATTATATTTATTGTTTGCAGGTTACTTTTATATGTGTTTCCCCACACCTCTACACAATAGCTCAAATATGGTAAAAGTAATGTCCATAATATAAGGTATATAATAATTTCAGATGTAAGATACGCCTTGTTTTCCCCAGGATGGCCAGGCTCCGTACCAGCTTCCCCCGAACATATTTAATGTGCAGATTTTTTGGTCTAACATCACACCAAGGAATTTAATTTCATTTACCCTTTCCATGTTTACATTATCAATACATATTTTACTTCCATATTTCTCTAATATTTTCCAAATAGCATAAATTTAGTTTTATCTAAAATTAATGACAATTTTATTTATATCAAACCATTTTTTATGTTATTAATTTCCTTTGTGATCACCTCCAAAACCGGCTGCACTTCCACCCCAGAACAAAAAATATTTGTGTCATCTGCAAATAAAACAAATTTTAATATATTTGATACTCCACAAATATCATTTATATACATTATAAATAATTTTGGACCTAAAACTGATCCTTGAGGTACCCCACATGCTATATTCATAAATCTAGATTTATGTTGATTTAATTGTACAAATTGTTGCCTGTTATATAGCTCTTTCAGTTTCATATATATATATAGCAGTTTTCAGTTCAGTCCAATGCAATACCTCTGAAACCATACTTCTCCATCTTTCTAATCAATATATCATAGTTGACTGTGTCAAATGCTTTCTTTAAGTCTAAAAACTCTCCAAATGCATACCTCTTATTATCAATACATTGTTTTTACTGTATATGTTCTGTAAGGCAACCTTGGGTTTTTGAAAGGCGCCCACAAATAAAATTTATTATTATTATTATTATGTTATTTCTTCTACCAAGCCCATCAATGCCAAGGCTGTTAATCTATTATTCCTAAATCCATACTGGCTATCTGTAAACAAATCATGTTTCTCAACAAAACTATCAAACTGTTTAATAAATAGGTTTTCTAATATTTTAGAGAACTGGGAAAGTACTGATATCGGCCTATAATTAGTAAAGTTTCAACAATACAGCACAGTGTCATGTGACCTGTGTTCCTGTGAACTCTGACCTACCTGCCAGGCCTCAAGTTGCTGTGACAGATTGAGCTTCTGCTGGATGGCATCCAGCAGCTGGCTGTTCAGGGACATGATGTCAATCTTGCACTTGGCTAGTTCCATCTCCACCGCCTTCTTCCTGTGTGTGAGCAGAGAGAGAGAGAGAGAGAGAGAGAGAGATGGCTGGGATGGTACAGGGCGGACACATTTACAGTGGTAGCTGGGGGTTTACAGTACAGACAGAAGAGGGATCATTGCTGCTTCTCCAGTTTCATGCCTGCATGTTTCAGGCAGGCAGCTGAAATGAGTATGAGCCTATTCGTTCTGTCATGGCTTGTGTGCGACAGTACTGAACTCAGCTCGAAGCAGTCATGTGCTGTGTCACCCACTATCGATCCGTTAGTGACAGAGAAGGTCACCAACATCACATCAATAATCTGCAGTGTGGAGAGCAGTCAGCCAAGTCCTGCATGGAATGACTTTCACTCACACTCTGCTTTTTAGGGTTGTGTCGCATTGGTCCAGGGCAGCCGGAGAAATAATGGGATCCTGTGAGATCCTGGCCCAGTGTCTTAGCCTGCACCCAATGCTCACTCTGTGTTGTTGCTTCTGTATCAGTTATGTATGGAACATGCACTGGAGCTACTTGCAGTGACTGCTCTTCACCACATGGTGGTGCTACATGCGTTATAAATGATACTTTCAGTATCAAATCATTTGCCATGTGCCTGTTTGATAATTGAGATAAGAAGTGCCTGATTTATAAAACAGCAGTCATTCTACTGCCCATTTTGGCTTCTGGGCAATAACCATACTTGGCAATTGCTTCATCCCGGTCCCGGATGGCGCTCTGCAGCTGCTCGCTGGGCTCCCTAACCTCCGCCACTGTTCTCAAGCGCTCGGTTTCCTCGCGCACGGTACATAGCTCCAGCGACAGCAGCGCCACCTGCCAGAGGGGAGGGATTAACACAGCAGTCAGACATTGGTGAGTGTCCTTCTGTCTCAGTGATACAGGTGACTCACTGACCTGGTTGTGGAGATGCAGCGCCTCCTCCTGGCTAACTCGGACCTTCTCCTGCTCGCCCTCACACTGTTCCCTGAGAGTCCGCAGCTCCTCGCTCAGCTTCCGTACTTGATCCTCCAGCGCCTCTTCGTCACTGCGCCGTGAGCCCTGCATAGGCACAGGTATTTATATACACACAGACATGTATACCTGAATCTTTATAGGCCATAGTTTTGCCCCCTCCCAGCCAATAAAGAACACAGAATACCTGGTATAAGTGTGGACAAGGAGCAAAAATGTCGACTGACTGGGGGTCCCCAAGGACTGGGCTGAGAAGCACTGGATTATACCATGCAGGCGTAGGTATAGGTCTGTTTTTCTGCGGTTTGTATGCTCAGTGTAACCTGGCTCCTTTCTGAATGCTTTGGGTCTAGTTCAGGGCGCCCCTTTGTGTCACTAGCGCAGGTGTTAGCTCTAAGTCTGCACACACCTCCGTGTGTCTCGCAGCGCTCATTACCGTGGACTCGTTGCCATCCAGCAGGTTCTGCGTGAGCCTGCGCAGCTCCAGCAGGCTAGCGTGCAGGCTGCCCGTTGGCACATCCTTGGCGGAGGATGTTTCAGACGACTCGTCCATGGAGGAGTCGGTGGAAAGTGCAGAGTCGGTGACGTCGTTGCCTCGCAGGTGAGAGCAGAGGGACCGTACCTGGCAGAAGGCCTCCCACATCTGCAGCCGCAGCTGGGCATGGCAGAACAGAAATCAGACATGCATATAGCAAATGGCATGCTGGTCGCTGGCAGTATGGAGCAAAGAGCAGTTAGGTCTCCGTGAGACGGGTTTTTCTGCAGAAGGCCTTGGAAAGGATTCACCTACTGGACTAGCCTGTTAGCGCGCACAGCCAGTCATAAAGCCGTGTTTGCTTGCATGCGTGTGAGCATACACGCGTTTGTGTGAAAGACAGCGCATGAGTATCCCTGGTGTGTCACCTGCTCTCTCTCCTGCTCCAACTCCTCCTGCTCCATGCTCTGCTCGATCTCGCACAGCAGGCTGGGGGTGTGCACACTCAGGCCCTGTAGGCTCCGCTCCTCGCTGATCTCCTCCAGGCGCTCGCTCAGCTGCCGGTGCGACAGCCTCACCTCCTGCAGCTCCTCCTGGCTCTGCCTCAGCTGCCAGGCACAGTGGGGGTCAGGGTAGCGCAGCCAGTCTGGGGGCGCTCTCGCTCTCAATGTTGCAGCCAGTATGTGTGATAATTAGAAGGACACCAAGTTAACAGTAACTGGACAAGGAGCTTGTGTTTTTGTTTCATTATAAAATTGACAATGTCATAAGTGACAAATTGCGGCAGTGAATTACCTCAGTGAATTACCAGCAGGGAAATTGCATTTAGATGTTTTTTTATATAATGCAACTTATCATACTGCTTCTGGGACGTACAGTATGTGTAATACCACTGAGTATCCTTTTCTTTAATTACAATGAATAGCAATACAGAGACAACAAGAGGTATGGCAGATAAGGAGCAGCACCAAGACTCTGCCAGTTACACTGGCCTCCCTATTCTTGAAGAGATTAAATACAGCTGCCTGCTCAGTCTCATGGTGTTAATCTGTAAGGCAGAAATGAACCAATAAGAATAATAATTATGAATAACCCCTAGATGAGAAATATTCTGCTGTAGTGCAATATAAATAGCATATGTATCTATAATAATCAGTCATAAAAGCGTGAGCCTCTGTGCCTGAGGTCACCAGTTTAAGCCTCGGCCTCAGCAGAACGGTCACATGTCCACGGGCCCTTGAAGAAGGCCGTTATCCCCCTGCTCCCTGGGAGGCGCACACTGGCTGACTGCACTGTTACCCCAAAGCGTGCTCTCACCTGTATGTGTGTTTGTGTATCTCATGGAGATCAAGATGGGGCAAAGTGAAGAGAGGATTTCCCCATGGGGATTAATAAATTCTCACTGCAGATACATATAAAATACACTAGATGTGTAAATAGGTGAAGTACTGATGTAGCAGGAGGTAGCATGGTTATTAGCAATGCAGCGTTGGAACATGCTATAGTATCTTTGAACACTTAGCAAAACAGCCCCAAGGAAACACTGCCCTGCAAAGCCATTTGAAATGTTAGTTTACTTTGGTAGCAAAGGAATACATAGTCATTACAGCCCTGTGAAAAATATCTGCTGCACATTCTCATGTATTTAATTACTATGTTACTTAGCTGGCGTTTTCACACAAAGACACTTTCAGTGTACATTTCAGACATTTATAAATGTGAGAATTTGCTAGGGCAGCTCATGTTAAGAGTCTCAGCAGCATAGATCCATTCAAGGCTACATACAACCTATGTGGATGTAGCCTATGTGCTTAACCAGACTGATACCTTCTCACTTGGATAAACAGAAAAACTACCTGCTTACCTAGAGCATTTTTAACAAGCACAGGTCATATCTACCACAAGTAAGCAGGAGAGCCCAAAAAAAGGGTGGCCTAATAGTTAGGAAAGCACACCTGTAATTGAAAGATTGCTGGTTCAAATCCCTGACCAGCAAAGTACCACTGAGGTACCTGGAGCAAGGTACTGCCCCCCAAGCATTGCTCCCTGGGCACTGATTTGTCTGCACCCTGCTATGTCACATAGTGACAAAAGGGTTAAATGTAAAGGACACAATTATTTGTTGTGTACTACGGGGTGTCAACAATGACAAGTAATCACTTTCCCTTTATGTAAAATCAAAGAATGCTGACCCAGCCCTGTTCTTAAAATGATGTGGTCTGTCTTAAAAATCTCTTAACTGCCATAAATCCCCACTTCTGTTTCTAATTTGGAACAAGACATAATATAGCAAATTGAACCACTAGTTTCTACTCAACTAGAGTATTAGCTAGTTGGCAAGTTTTCCTTATTCATTTGGCAAAGTGTACCCCCCACAGAAGTGCTCACGTTTAAGATGGAGCAGCCTGTTGTAAGCGCAGGTTTTGAAGGAGGGCAAATGGTTTCTGTTCCTCATAAACACTACTGTCTGGCTTTAATTGAGGGGCTGCTTTTGAAGTCTCATCAACAGAAGAACACTGCATTCATGTACATAGATGATGTTGTGTATTTGTCGACCTCATAAAATGTTTTATATACCAGGGTGCTCTGCAAGATTATTGTCATTTTGAGGGTTATGATTCAAAGCTGTGTTCAGAAGATAGCAGTGGTCTGCCCATGCACAGTGATTAGTAAGGATACCATATGACAAGAAGACAGACAAAGACAATGCCTTTATACTGCCAGTCAAATGATAATCAGCAACTTATTGTGCTTTATTATAAACAGATGACAACCTATGTAATTAGAACAGCCTTAATACATCAAACCCTAGACACTACATTAAATAAGGACTGGAGCTGCTTTTCTGAAAGTGCTCACTAATGAACTGCATAACCGGTCCTGTAGCCCTGACCTTTCTGTCCAGTCATCCCAGATCACCTCCACGAGGCTCACGCCACAGGTCCAGCTCCTACTTTTAAATTCCACCCCCCATCTTCTAGTAGTTCTGACATTTTCAATGAACACATTGTTTGACGTATACCCAAAACTTAAATGTACAAACAAACAAATTTGACTGGCACTGTGTATCATATTTACACTATCGATTCACCGCGGCGAACCCCACACCGCCCCCTCGCTGCGCCATACATTCCTTTACCTAACAGGTCATTCCGACATACAAAATACGCAAAACGCCATTCACTAAACCACCCAGGAGCAACATTTGTTATTTAAACATCCTCTCATCATTGAGGTGAATGTATAATATCCTAAAACGAAGAAGGCGATATGGGACGACCGTTACCTGTAGGTCCTTCTCGCGACACTGACTCTCCAGCTGGAGGGTGCGCTCGCGCAGTCTGTCCATCGTGGAGTGTAGCAGCACGTTCTCCTCGAGAGCCGTTTCCACATGCCGCTCCAACTCGCGCTTGCGCTCTGACAGCATCTTTATCTGCCCGAAGGGAAAAACGACAACCAGAGTGCTTCACTTTGACTGCTCAGAAATTCCTCATGTTCCGTTATTTGGGCATTAATCCTATTTCTTTTTCCCCCCCCACCTCTTGACCCATGACTCAGGCGCCGAGGTGAACTAAGTAAATGTTTAAGGAGATTAAAACGCTCCCCCTGTTCGGAGGAATGCTCGTTGCCTAGGACAATTGTGCGTGTGGTTGGTGGCCGAAATCCTGTTGTTAATTAAAGAATTTCCCAGCGACGCCATAGACAGACACGGGCTCACTTTTCATTAGATTTAGCTTAGTTTAGAGCCATAGTTTAAAGCCTGATAGTGCAGATTCATGTTTACTGTTCTGCGGTGTTTATCTTTCTCATTCTCGAAAATTGCGTTTACTTAATTAGGAAGAAAATACCGGAAATCTTTAACATCTGATTGATTTATGCTTGCCAAGTATCCTTTTAAAAACCCTGGTACCAATTTAATACATACGCAGGGCATCAGGAAGTGCTTACAAAATACAGAATATATATAGTCACTTTATTACTAAAAATGTACGTGTTTCTGCTTTTTTCTGTCCTGAAAGAGACACTTTCCTATAGTATCAATCTTTGCTTGGAGTACAGGATGCCCTTTACATCATTGTGAGAGGAATTTTGCTGACTTGACCTAAACTATCTGCGTGAGTACATCCAGTTAAAAAAAACAGCCCGCTCTAGTTAGGAGATCAGTGTTTGGTATCCCTCATCCTGCTATGACCTATATCTGTTAACCTACTTCAGGATAAAATGCTGGAATGATGCTCTGCACACCTCTGCACCAAAACGCACATTCACTTTACCGTAGATAAAGTTCTCCCATGGAAGTTACCCTGAAATGGGCATCACCTTCTGTGTTTCAAGGCTTATTTTTTAATGGTTTTAAGCAGAGTGTTGGAAAAAGGAGCCTCATCTCAATTGACTTCCCAACGGAGATGTGGGATGATTATTGGGAAAATGGTGCGGTGAGAGTGAGCAACGTGGCAGCCTACGTGCTCAGTCTGCACCCCCGTTCTGTACAGCATGTGGGTTCCCTCCGGTAGTGCTGATTGGATCCCCCAGTCCAAGGGCGTGTGGTTTAGGGGCTAGTGTCCCTGAATTGCCATATGGTGTGTAGATGCAAGCACCAGGCTCCCTGCAACTCGGCACTAGATAAGCGGTTATGGAAAATGGATGGCTGGAGAAAGCAAACAGAGAAGGGTGTTTCTGAGAAGGTCTGTATATGTCCATAGGAGCATATACAAATGAAACATTCCTGGTGCTGAGGTAGGAAGCTCACATATTCTATCACTCTGGCTAAAGATAGTGTTCCTCCTGTGCTGATTACTGCTGGGGTCTGCAGTGTAGAGTTATATAGCCTGATTCGTACTTCTCCGCACATGTACACGCAGACAGTGTGCACGCAGACAGTGTGCACGCAGACAGTGTGCAGGTAGCTCTGGACACACTGCGCTTGTTCCAGCTCCTTCTCCTCAATATCCATATTGGAATGACAGAGTATGCAAGGTGCACATGCGCACAGTGTATTTCCTCTATGACACGCCGTGCGCATGGGCAAAATACGCGGCTTAACCGAAGAACTGCGAGCGTTTCTGTGTCTGCATAGGCAGTGCGGACACACGAGTGCTGAACACATGCGAAGGAGCAGGAACCGACCCCAAGCTTTCACAGGAAATGTAGAAATTATGCAGATAAAAGACGCAGTCTTGTAGTCAGGCCTAATCACAGTCAGGGCCTTTAATAATTAGTTTTTTGATTATTGCAAGCTTGATAAAGTCATTATTAAACTTCACACACACTAGACGTGCTACATGAATTTCATATTTTTCATTTATGAATATATGAACTTTGTCTCCGGTCAGTATTTAACTTTCTTTCCCCTTCCAAGTGTAATGTGCTTTTAACACTGGTATTTAATTATGAGGGCCATACAATCCTATGCAGTCAAACATAAACACCATCCTCATACGCTGTTTCATCCTCTGGAAAAACAGGGAGAGGGTGGGAAAACATGGTTTTTAAAGCCATGCTTAGGGTGTCGTTCTCTTTTTGTAAAAGTGAAAATGCGTTTCCATTAGACAGCTGTACACCCCGAACCCTGTCCTGCATGTCCTACTCAGACCTTCAGAGCTGGCACACCTTTCCAGCAAAGCTGCAGTAAGCTGTATATTCTGTGCCCCCACAGAGCACTGACGTATATATTAATATGGATTGATCACAGCATTTTGTGCTGAATTCACAGAACTACCACCTTAATGTATAATCAGTTGATTTCATATTGTTTAGATGAATTGACTGTGACCTTGAACTCAATATGTTGATTTTGAGATCATGACATGAGTCAAGGAATGGGACGAATGTCTTGGGAGATTCAATAGCCATGAATGAATGGAGAGACCACTGTTCCAGTGCTAGAATGAATTATGTTCCATCACAACATCATAGAGTTTCCTCGAAGTGATCATTTGGTGAGAGGTCCTCCAGGTCTGCAGACAATGGAGTGGTCTGTCTTACTGCTACGGGTGAGACTGTGAAAATTGGAGCACCCCATCTCGCTGTTATGGGTGATTTTGCAGAAAATGAGCGGCCCTTCTCTGCATTATGGCTGAGTTTGCGGAATTGGAGCGGCCCGTCTTGGTATTACAGAAAATTTTATCCGGACATCAACATTTTGACTAGTGTTGCCCAAGCACCCAGCTTCCGAAACTGTGGGCACCAAAAAGATGGACAAAAAGACAGCTTCACCTCAGGTTTGTACAGTACAGTGGTAATCCTGTTCCAGGCCATATGGACAGTGAGTACCAGCCCTTCAGTCATTTCCTCGAATCGTGGTTCTTATATATTGTGTCTTACTGACTGGCTGCTAAATTGTCAATAATGCAGTCTTAATTGTCCAAACTTTAGGTCCATGTTTGTTTCAGACTAATGGATAGCAGGCATGCAGATGAGCTAATACAAATATTTTTCTACTTACTTCTAGTCCTTGCTGCTCCAATCAGGAAAAGGCACACAAACAAAGGGAGTGTAATTGAGAATAATAGCAATATGTGGATTTTTGGGAGGCTTCATTTGCCTTGAGAGTGGCTGCATATAGAAAACAAAGCATGTTTACTTTTTAAAACATCTATCTGTGAATTTCTACACCTTATCGTGGAATATCCAGGAACATTTTGACAATCGTGAATAAATCCATATTGTCACATGAACTGCATACATCCAACTAGAGGAACCTGCATGAACTTGGTATTATCTGTGTTTGTCTTTGTGGATTCCCATTACATCATGTAGGTGTGACGTGAGGGTGTCTGTGCACTCAGCAGAGCTGTACACGAGGCTCCGTGCGGCCTAGGCCTCTCACCTCGGCCTGCAGGCTCTCCAGGCGTGACACATGCTGGCTGCTAGAGGCGTTCTTCTCCCGGAAGTCATCGCGGAGTGAGTGGACCTGAGTGGACAGCTGCCTCTCCACTTCTGCAGCCTGTGGAGGTACAGAGGAACGATGAGTGAGATGAGGTCTAAGTCCCACAGGCCGCATTTCTTCCCCTCCCTCTTGCCTCACAGCAGCATCCATCTCTAGCCTTTGGCTCACAGGAGGACGCGCTCACAGAGCCGATCGAGTCTTCATCAGCGCCACGCCCCACCGCGCCATCCAGCCATGTCAGGTCACTCGCGTCGCCAAAATTGGAACGTATCCCGTCAGGGCTGCATACTGTGATGTATTTTCTAGGTAGCAGCCTGTAGCTTTGCCTTCTCTGTGTGGGAGTCTGTCCGGCTCCAGGACCTGCTGCCAGAAGCTGACAGCTCAACAGATCTTCTGGCCTGAGTCATCCCAGTGTGGTGTGACAGGGATATATATACTCACACATAATCAAGTATAAGGCAATACCTCACCAGTCCGTCATTCTCGCTCTCATCCTCTCTCAAACACCCACATGAGAAAATTAATTGTCCTCTGTATATTTACTCAATGCAGTGTTAAAGCCCTCTACTGGAAACACTGCAGATTTCCTGTTTCGCCATCACTTGTTCAGACATGCACTGCTTGAGTTGAGACCATCAGCTGTTATGGCACAGAGGCTCCCTGATTGTGTTCTGAGTGAGGCTGGACCGTTCTCCGCCGCCCCCCCCCGCGGCACAGTGACACACAGTGTGCTTTTAGACACCCCCGGACTCCCTCCAATAAATATACCTTATGTGTAATGCTATATGCCAGGATAGCATGCAGATCCTAACCTCTGGGAAAAGGGCTACTATAGTTTCTGTTTTCAACTGATATAGTCTAAATGGGTGAGATGCGGCTGGTGAAATTAACTGATGAATATGGCATATTATCCAAACTCCTATACTGCTTTGTAAAACTGAGCTTAGTCAGGATACTATCCAAACTCCTATAACTGTTTTATAAAACTGAGCTTAGTCAATGTACTATGCAAACTCCTATACTGCTTCGTAAAACATTCCTCAATGCAAGATTGCAGAGTATTTAGGTCTTGCGACATCTACGGTACATAATATTGTGAAAAGATTCAGATAATGCAGAGACATCTCAGTGCGTAAAGGGCAACTTCGGAAACCACCGTTGATGCGCATGAATTTTGAGCCCTGAGGCGGCACTGCCTAAGAAACTGTCATGCCACTGTGACAAATATAGCCACCTGGGCTCGGGAGTAGTTCAGAAAATCATTGTCACTTAAAGTCCGTCGCTGCATCCAGAAATGCAACATGAAACTGTATTATACAAGGAGGGAGCCATACATCTCTCTATGCAGAAATGCCGGTGAGATCGCACATGGATCGAAAGGCTGGGGAACTGGGTGCTGTGTCAGATGAGTCCACAGTTCAGCTTGTTTTCAGAAAAATGAGACGCCAAGTTCTCCATGCCAAAGTTGAAACCAACCCCCGAATACTAACTGCGCATATTTACAATACACGTGAATTAACATATTACAGAATTTTGTTGTTATTGCACTTTAGAAAATATCCCAACTTTTCTGGAAATGGGATTTGTATCACGTGTTGTACTATTCAAACTCCTAGCTTGCCTCATAGAACCTGCTGCTCTGTACGAGAAGATCGACCAGCTTGAGCAGTATGCTATCCAAACGGCTGTATTGCCTCAGAACCTGCTCTTCTGTATGGGAAGAGTGTCCGGGTTGGTTTGTGGACTATTCAGTCTCCTACAGTGCTTCCAAGAACCTGCTGCTCTGTACGGCAAGACCGACTGCTGTGGAGTGAAATGTGCCTTATAAATAAATTAAACTGACAGGGTTGCTCAGTATACTACCTAAACTCCTATACAGCATCATAGAACTGTGCACATTAACTGAAAGCGTTCTAGATCTTTAAGGAACAAAACCAGATAGAGGCCAAAGTACCTTTAAAGTGCAAGAAGGTTCCATAAAACCATCTTATTAAAGACATTTTACGGCTAGTTATGTAAGTATAATGCAACTTTATTCTATAGTTTTTCTTGACAGATGCATAAATAGCAATTGTTGCAGATTAGAAATGTAATCAGTAAGTGGTTCAAGTGGTAAACCCAAAACTTTCCAAAAACAAAACATGTTTCAGACTGTGAAAAAGGCATGTTGATTTCTGGCTGAGATATTCATGGAAACACCATTAGTAGAGGGTAAGGAAGACAAAGGTACCACCATGCAGAGGCTATGGGGTCACCCTCGCGGTGAGGGTGGAGAGGGTTAGGAATCCCCAAAGTAATATTCTCCATTTTTGCTTCTTTGCCATAAGAAAACTGCACAGAGATGAAGGCCCAGTTTTCTCAATATCTTCCTATATTGAAAACTCCTGGGAGAACAAAACAGTCTGCACTTCATCAAAATGATCCAGCTAAAGCAACTAGCTATACAAGGCTGGTGTGTGATGCATGTTTCTAGTATTTTACATGAAAACAATGCAGCTGATGGGTGAAGATGATTTCTGTTATTATATTGGTCACTGAAGTGCACAACAGTGTTAAAAAGCATATTAAGTTTGTTGTAGAATGCCATGTGACACAGAGCTGTGTGCTTTTCATTAGGGATTCCCTGTTCCTCTGTCAGTCCACGGATCACGTGAGTCGATCAGTTGATTGCCAATGTTGGCAATAATTAAAAAAATAATAATAATTAAAAAAGTAATAAATACATGTTGGAAGAAATTCATATCTTTAAGTTCTTATCCTTGCATTAGAATATGGACCAGTAAATATTTTGATGGTATCTCATGTGGTAATGCTGTGTCAGATCTATTACACATTGAATATAGAACTGAAGCTTGAATTTTAAACAGTTATATAGCAATATCTGTTGGGAAAATTGTGATTAGATATTTTATCCAAATCGTTCAGCCCTACTGCGAGGGTTCCTAGGGTAACGTAGCCTAGACTTAAGTATACAGGAAAAGGAACCTGCCACCTCAAATTCAGCGTCAACTGTGAGAATTGCGTTTCGCTGGGGCAGGGGAAGGTAGGGTTTGGAGCATGAAGAACATCATGGAGGAATTTGGGAGGAACCAAGAACACCACAGTCTCCTCATCCAAAGTCTGCCTGTGTGGCCAACAGACAAGTATGGAAGCATGAGAAAATATATTAGGTGAAGACAGGACAGAAATACAGTCTATACATCTGGAGCTGAAATTGCAGCCTGATCCTCAGCAGAGCAGCATGCGGTCTCAGACTCCTTATTCTGGTTCCCTCAGTTTAGTCAAATGCTGGACTTGTCTTGCAGGATTAATAGAAGGCAGGTTTTAAGTTTTCAAAAGTTTGTCTTTAATTGAATGACTTTTATTTTGACATCTGTGAGTTTATCCTACATTTATAGCAATCTGTAAAAAAAAAAAAAAAAAAAAAGTCGTCATGTTAAAGCCCAAATATATGTGAGTTATATTTGGTCTCTCTTTCATTAGGGTCTGAAATGGTGGCACTGCCTGCTGCAGAGCCAGCCTGGGCGATTAAGCTGGATCTGACTCTCGGACCTGCCACAGCTACCCTGACACATCAGCCCGGAGCAGAGGGAGCAGGTGACGCCAATTTTTGATGTTTTCCTTACACAGAGGCATGCTGGGATCCGCGCTGGAACCGGCACCCCAGCCTGCTTGGCTGTCAGACGGCTGTGGTACAGCTTCTATAGACGGTGCAGGCCTGGTGGCAGAGCCTCTGCTGTCTAGGGGCAGGGTCTGCCCTCCGGCACCCCTGGCCTCCTCTAGCTCCCTGCCCCCAGCCCAGCAGTCCCACATCTCTGCCGTCCGCTCTGCAGACCTTGGAGGCTACATGTCGTCAGGGCCGCTTGTGGGCTGAGCCTCGGGTTCAGCAGTTTCCCTTTACAGATTGTTCTCTTTTCTGAAGGAGTAAGAGGTCCAACTCACTGGGTCCCTAATGAGCTGAGAGTTTTTGATGTGAACTCCGTACTGGACACCCTCACTGAGCCTTATGCTAAGGGTAATGAAGCAGAATAGGAATTTGGATAGTACACTGACTAAACTCAGTTTTATGAAGCAGTTATAGGAGTTTGGATAGTATCCTGGCTAAGCTCAGTTTTATGAAGCAGTATAGGAGTTTGGATAGTACACTGACTAAACTCAGTTTTACGAAGCAGTATAGGAGTTTGGATAGTATCCTGACAAAGCTCAGTTTTATGAAGCAGTATAGGAGTTTGGATAGTATCC
>JAODLC010000044.1:1189682-1204164 GCA_026781145.1 Hippopotamyrus pictus
GGTGGTGGACCCCATTCTCTGTGAGAAAATGAATGGATTCATTTATATATGAGACGGTTACCTACTTATGTATCCGTTTAATATTTGATTATTTACTGAAGCAAATTCCAAGTAAGAACCAAGCTTATATTTAGGCTGGGAGGATGTCTCCTTTGGCCAAGTGTTGTTATTTGCATATGTGTGGCTGAATTTCAAAAGAAACGTATCTACAAATAATCCCGAAGATCCACAAACAAATGGTATAAGTGGGT
Organism: Hippopotamyrus pictus; assembly: GCA_026781145.1. Taxonomy (NCBI): domain Eukaryota; kingdom Metazoa; phylum Chordata; class Actinopteri; order Osteoglossiformes; family Mormyridae; genus Hippopotamyrus; species Hippopotamyrus pictus. Next base: position 1,189,934 of record JAODLC010000044.1, read on the forward strand.
GGATGGCTTACTTATTCGGCACGGCTGTGTTGGGTGCATCGCATAGGGGTCGAGTCTGCAGTTATATGGGCATATTCTTGTCACTGAGTCTGACAGGAAGCCGTGAGCCCAGGGAGGCACAGCGGATGAGGCACTGGTCTCTGCAGTGGAACAACAGAGTGGGCGGACGGGTGGGATCACAAGTAAGCCTGGATTAATCTAATTACGCTAATGTAAGGTGAGGAGCTCACTGCCAGAAAGGAATAACCAGGCAGGCCTGAGCTCAGCCTGTCACTCCAGCCCTGCTAATGACACGGCGCCCCCTACAGACCAAACACCTACCAGCTAGGGTAACAATAAAACATTACTCTAATCTACCCCCTTTGGCCAATCCAGTGATGTCCCCTTGGATAGCTTATTTACTGCTGCTATATTAAAGCAGGTTATGTTAGACGGTGTTCAGTAATCCCACCTGAAATCATCAGTAACTTAGAAATCAGCAAGCAGCCTGCCAGGTATTTCAAAAAAAAGTCCAGGATGTCAGATTCAGTTACATTAATTACTGCTAACCAACCCTTTGACAAATGTGTAGATGCCATCAACATGCACAGCTGCACAAGACAAATGGCATAATTTGATGTGTCACCATAAATATTCTGTGACCCTGACTACTCAGAGGAAAGTTGCAGTCTCAAACATGTCATGGGGCCAGACCAGAGTTCATATTGGACCCGTGTATCTCTGGCTGCTGTCCGTGGGCCGGGCACTTCCTAAGCGAGGGGGGATCCTGTCATGAGAACACGGCAGTGAGAGAGCATGGTGTCACTCTCTGGGAGCTGGGAAGGCAGATTCTGCTTCCTCCATGCCGGGGGGAAACGGCATTTTCCTGCTCCCATTTCCCTGGGAGGATTTCCCCTGTGTCTGATTTTATCTGACTGAGGGACTGTTTATAATAAGTGCTAAATATATCCATAACACCTGCAGATATCACAGTCATCATTTTTTTCTTTGTGTTCAAAAGAATAGTAGCTTCATATGATGTAGCCAAAAAGCCAACACTTCAAAGAATCAGTTTGCAATGAGGCTCAGGGATCAGGCCACTGATTCCAGAGTCCAGTGAGCTATAAGACCAGCGCTGCCCTGAGTAGAAGTCCCTGCAGAGCAGAAATAGCAGGAACAGGACAGACAGGAAGCAGCCCAGGGGAAAACCAGCAACAGCTTCTCAAGTGGCCAGTCTATCTCCTGTGATCCAAAGGAATGGTTCCCTCGGAAGTCGGAAGCTGGGAATGATGTCACATACGACTTAACCACGTTCCAGTACAGTAAGTTGAAAAGCCATTTAGCAATCCCAGGGATCTGTTTAAAAAAAAAAAAAACAGGATTTCTTGCTTAGCTGGATAACTTGTTGGATTTAAGGTACCCCAGTTTAAATGGCCTTCATCTTTATTCACTTACATTTAGTCCAGACTAAAAAGAAGGTTCTGCAGCTACCTCCAAGTAACTACAATTGGGCCGAGTTCCTGCAGTGGGAACGTAACAGGATCCTGGTTCCTGAAAAAGTTCTGATTCCTGAAAGAAGTTCCTTGCAGTGGGAATGAGCCTTATGAAAGGTGTTACATAAGAAACACTCTTGTATTGATAAGAACCTTTTTGTTTTCAGTGGCATCAGATATGTGCGGTGCTGTTTTCCCTAGTTTTTAAGTTCATCATCCTTTCACTTGTAAATGAGAAGCCACTCACTGGGCCATCTGGAGTATCTGTGCGAGCAATCGCTGCACTAGGACGGACGCTTATTGTTTATGGGCCCTTTCTGACTATGCTTGTGTTTCCAGTAAGAATTCTCCTGCAGACGATGGGGGTACAGCCTTCCTGGCCATGTGCATTTGCCTGTAGTTATGTGTGTGTAGACAGCCTGTACAGTGCCATGCAGCAGGAGGATACGTTCCTATGGTTACTCGTTTGAATTTATTCTCACAAGGGTTGTCATGGTAACTGGCGAGAATGGGGACTGTGCTCCTGCAGGCTTTTTGCTGTCGCCCTCTCCCTGTTGAACCTCAGTCAGTCTGTGAACTAATGTCATCCTGAAATATGGGGAAATATGAGAAAACATAGGAGAGTTAAATAAGCAGCGTAAAGAAGCAGAGTGTGCTGTGAAGCGGGCAGGCCGCCCCGGGCAGCTGAATCCAGCGGTTACGTCTTTCATTAGCTCACCGCCTTCCACCCCACTGCTCTGTGAAAACGCTGCTGCAACCACAATCCCAGTCGGAGCTGCTTCAGTGACCCGGCCATAATGAGTGTGTTTTTAATGACACCCAAACACCCCAGCTGTTTCACTCCTCCCCCTGCTTTTGTTATCTTCCTCAAACCATGTTCCTGTTCCTCCCTCACTGACGGCCTCTGTGTGATCACCGATCTACTTGGAAGAAAACCTAACACACACAGATAAACAGGCACACTCTCCGACACGCAGACACACACAGTCAGTGGACAGTTGGAGGCATAGTGTCTGACTCCACCCTGGTTACACATACGCTGCTAATCCCCCCGGCTAATTTGATATGGTTAACATCTTCACGTCCTGCATCCCACGGATCACACCAAATAGACTGGCATCCCATCGAGGGTCTCCCATCCGGGATTAGAAAACTGTTAGAGTGGTGCATGGCTCAGTGGGTTAGGATGCTGTACCTGTGATCAGAAGGTTTTCCAGGGTCAGCAGAGTGATTTCATTGTCAGGCTCTTTAGCAAGACTGTTACCAGAGGTGCATCTTGTCAGCAGGCAGGGCAGGCAGCTGCTTGGGGCCCCCAAGCCACTAGATGGCGAACGAGAGCCATATTTATTAAAATGATGACAAAAACTGATTAGAGGGGGGGCCCCCAGTGAATTTTTGCTTGGGGCCCCAACAGACCCTAGGATCGCCTCTGACTGTTACCCCTCAGTTGGTCCAGGGACTGGCTTGACCCTGCTTTCTTAGAAATGTATGTTGCTTTGGGGAAACGTGGCTGCTAAATGAATACATGGAATTCAAAAGGTACAGTGGAACCTTGGAACTCAAGCGTCTCTTAACTGGACCAACTCGGATGTCGAATGGGTCTGCTGAATTTTTTAGGCTCGTTCCTCGACCGAAATCTTGGAACTCGACCGTTCCTGCTAAAACTTGTATGGGTCGAGACGCATTCAACTCTACCAGTTCGGACAATGTGTTGGCTGAGAAAAATTTAACCGCAACTCGACCGAAAACTCGAAACAGGATAAAACAAAACAGACCTGCTAAAACTTGTACGGATCGAGACGCGTCTCTGATGGGCTGACACAGAGGCAAACGGACCTACTGGGATGCTGATGCCTATGAATCGCTCTCAGTCTCGCGGTGCCTCTCGGCTGAGTTCGACGTGCGAAAGCTGTGTTCCTGTTTGGTTTAATTTTTTTTGTGCTTTGTGTACAGTACAATTAGTGATAGTAATAGTGGCCCCTAAGAAAGTGAGCAGTGGTAGCAGCAAACCAAAGAGGAAAGTAGTAACTGTAGCACTTAAAATGGAAATTACAGCGAGACTTGTGTCTGGTCTGACTTTGGAATATGGGATTGTCATTTATTTCACGTTTATTGCTTTTGTATGTGTGCTTTTTTATGTGTATTAGTTTTATATTGATTGTTAATGCTTTTTATTATTAGTTAGGTAGGTAGAGAAGTTTAAATAGGCAGTCATTTGGGGGTCTGAAACAGATAAAATGAATCTACATTATTTCTTATCGGGAAATTTGATCAAAATTTGACCAAATGGCAACTCGACCAACTGTATTCTCTAAAATCAGCAGGACTGTGGGTTTGAGACTCAGGCCTGGGTGCCCTAGATACAGGGATTTAAAAAAGAGTTTGCTGTAATGAGAGTCTGGGCTGAGTAGCAGAGCTCTTCTTAAACATCAGTGTCAAACCCCACAACCTTACGGCGCAGGATGCAGCTCCTGCCCAGAAGCTTTCAGAGGTAAGCCGGGGCAGTCTGTGATGCAGGGGCCAGATCTTTGATTTCATTTGATCTTTCCAAATATCCCCCCCCCCCCCCCCCCCCTTTGTGGGTGAGGCGGGGTCAGTAATGCAATTAGAGCAGAGGCCAAGCTCGAGATGCCCTGGGCCCCCAGCTTCATAAACGTTTTGTGCTGTCACCCCTCCAAGATGCTGCCATCCTTCCCAGCCTGCCATCATCCTCACGAGTCTGTCCTCATGCATCGGTGGGGCTCGCCGACAGGGAGGTTGATGTTTACATTGCGGGTGTGCCCCCCTGTGCCTTTCATATCCCCCCACCCAGCTCCCTGCACAGTGCCTCCTGCCACTGGTCTTCCTCACTCACTCAAGCTCCACAGTGAGGTCAGAGGAATCACCCTGTCAGCTGGAGCCTGCAAGCTTGGCCTTGGGTTTTTTCGCTTCCTGTTTCTGTGCTACAGTCTCTCAAGCACCTGGAATGTTCTATGAGCGTCTGGCCTTTCTGAGCTCCTCTGCACTTCACCTTAATCCAGCATTACAGGCTCCAGTCCAGCACAGACATGGCCGTCCATCTGCGGGGGCCCCCAAAGACGGGCTTGCACCCCCCCAACGCACAGTTGCCTGCCTCTGAACTGCATTGTCACTGTTACTTTAATCTTCAAAGTGTCAACATAGCAGTTTTGGAAAATAGGGTCTCCTTTGAAGACAGGGACAATGGCTGCAATGACAGAGGTGTCACTGTGTGGATCAAAGCCACTGCGGTGTCACACTTCCGGGCCTCGTCTGGCTCTGCTCCTGAGCTCTCCTTGCCGTGCATGTGCCCACAGCTGTTTGGGGTGGGGGAGCAGTGGTTATATAAACCGTAAATAAGTGGGGGGAGGCTGTACTAGCTGTACTACTAGGGGGGGGGGTGTGTGTGTACTGCAGGTCGTGTGTTTTGTTCTGCCCTTTCAGATGTAAATAACAATATGAGCTGTCCCTGCCCTCCAGTTTGGATGTATTTCACTCTCTCTCATTCTACAGCACGATGGACTAATTCTGCTCTTTCAGAGCTGGATGTGCCCCTTCCTCTTTTGGAAACAGCAGCACTTTGTTCATCCACAACGGGAAACCGGGAAGCTTTTGCATACCACAGCTTCGGGACAGAGATATACAGCGTTTTAGCCAGCACCCAGCACAGGATTAAGGATATTGCTCGAGGGCTCAACACAGATATAATCACAGGATTTGATCCTATTACCTTCTGGACACGGACACAGAGCCCTAACCTGCTGTGCTACACGCTACCCCTGTTGTTCCCATCGCCATAGGCAGCAGTCCCTCTGCATTGACCCGCCCCTCAAACCACCGCGTGGCCCAATCATATGGATTTCTGTTGGCCGGTTTATTCCGATTTGTTGAACTTCACCTGCCCACCAGCCTGAAAACATACACAGAAGCCTCAGGGCTCTGGGTCGGACATATGACCCAGCTTCGTCTAGGACGCTATGTAAATGAAGCCCCTGATAACCTTCCACGGGAAAAGAAGCAAAGGTGCACACAGATTTTTCGCTCCCACAGGAGAGTCAGAGCGATGATGCTAACGGATAGCTCCCAGTTCGCCTTCTGATAGCATTTGCTGACTTGCATTTCTTGAGAAGAGGATATAGTTTGATCAGTGTCCAGCAGAAGCACTGCCCATCCATCTCAAAGCCTTTCTTGGCATGGTTCCCCTGGTGGTTTATCAAATACTGCAGTGGTGCACAGCGGGGCCCTGGGCCAACCCCAGGCCACCACAGATAAGACCACCCTCAGCATGGAGGTCTCACTGCAGACACGTGTCCCGAAACGCCTTTTCGATACAATATATTCATCCGTAACATATCTGTTCTAAATCCGGAGTCTTGCCTCTTTCTAAATAACATACTGGTCATAAACACTCTCAGAGTTTCACACCTCGATTTGGACTGAAGCTGAGCTAAGCAGCAAAACATCTCACAACATCTGCATGTGTGAAAGCTGCCTTCCCGTCAGACTCTGCCTTCACAGTTCCTGCCACCGAAATGATTTAGTATGGAGAAAAGAAGCTGAGTAGGGACTGTAGCCATCAGCTTTGCCTGAAGCAGGACAGCACCTGGGCAGTGAGGTCAGCCTCAGCATCAGGGAAGCCCACGACCGCTGATGTCTCTGCAGAAGGATCCTCTCCTTCCTCTGAAGGCCAGAGCAGTGTCACAGTATCACAGTATCTCCTGTTCTTTGGGTTTCTGCTGGGTTTACATTCAGTGAGCGGCAGCAGCTGCCAGAAGCCGACACAGACCAAAGACCACTCCCGCTGGAACGTGCCAAAGCGGCAACAGCTCCATCCACGGCTGGGAGGACTTCCCCCCGCTCCCCTGGGCTGCAGCGTCCCTCGGCCACTAACTGAGCCATAGATGGAGATCTGCTGATTCAGCCTCACTGCTCTGAATTCACAGCGTTCACTTTTGTCATAGTCTTTAATATGAACCCATAAAAAATACAGCAACATAAGGCTGTGTGATGCCCATCGCAAAACGAAACACTGTGCTGAACACAGCTGACCATTTAAAATGATGATCAAGGTCTACACAAATAATTAAATATGCAAATGAAATTAAGCATTACTTTGCAGTCAAAAATCAACATACAGTTTATTTACTATAAACTAATAGACTCAGTAACCTGATGAAAATATGCTTACAATAATGTATGCTGCCACTGACATTGTTAAGGTTGATTTACACTTCTTCATCTTGTGCACTGGTTTGCCCCTATTGCAATGCAGTGCGATTCAACACGATTCGACCCAACACAGTGTGATTCAATGAGATATGATGTGATGCAATTCAATATGGTTCTGACAGTTTGATTTTATTTGGTTCTCAGCAGACAGCGACAGCAAATAATAAACTAAAAAGTGCCATTTTTATTTGCACATTTGTGCCTGTAGTACTGCAACTCAGTATCTTGTGTATGTATTATATAATTATAATTACAGTGGTACCTCAGCTCTCAAAGTCATTATAACTCAAATTTCTTAAAAGTCGAACCAACCAGTTCGAAAAAAAAAGACCTAAAATTCGATCTGAATCTCAATCACACGGGGATTCCACACGAGGTTAATGAGGGGGCGTGGCACACGAAAGGAACGGACGATCGGGGCAAGACACATTGTTTGGATACATTTATTTTCTTGCTTTACAAATTACTGTTTTGATAAATGTGCTTAGATGTGTTTGTTACAGTATATGCTCTTGTTTTATCCGGTTCAGTTTGTGTTTAAATGCTAAAAAAAACACATTTAGGTGTAAATTTTTGGTGCCAGGAACCAATTATTTGGTTTTCCATTGTTTCTTATGGGGAAAATTCAATCACAACTCGAAGTTTTTAGGATTCGATCCGGAGTTCTGAACGGATTAAATTCGAGTTCTGAGGTACCACTGTATTGAAAAATAAATCACATTTTACCAGAGCAAAGATGTTAGAAACGATGCATCTCAAGTTCATCCCAAATTGTATCCGGCACACGCTTTTTGAATTGGGGTAATCACGTAAAACTTTCACACTGAAGCACCAATGCAAATCCAAGCAGCCCAATCACAGTTCTTGCGGTCTGCGTCGCTGCAAGGCCAAGTCACATGTCGGAGGTGTTAGTCAGGCAACGACCTAGACTGTGGCTATGGTATCGATTCGACGCAGAAGCATAAATCAGCCTGTAAGACTAACGCCGTAAGGCACCTGAACTGCAGAGGTTCACTGTGCTGCTCAGCTGCTGCTTCATCAAAAAATCAAAGGTCCCTGTGGCTCTCAGTATAATCTCACCCAACAGGTATCTCTGTATCCAACAGGTACCTGTGTATAACACCATCTATACCCCTCCTCATCACCATCCTCCTACCCCGCTATCGTCAGTATGTGCCCTGCTGATACTGGTTCCTACCCCTGTGTTGCCAATCCCTGTCCCTGTTCCACTTGCTCACAGCAAACATCCACCATCATTATGCTGATGGAAACCTCCAGCAAGATCAACTGCTTCTCTAGGGTACCACGCCTGCCATCTTCAAATGCATTTATGTTCCATTTGATCTGTCTAGAAAACAGCCCATCCCTGCGTCCCACTTTTCCTTCTCCTTTCTCTTTTGACAGCAATAAAGCTCATGGAATCAGTCCTTCTCTTTCCTCTTACAATATGACCTCTTTTATGAAAGCACGTCTGCATAAAAGACCGGCTGTTCTGCTGAGGCTGCCCTGCTCTTGTTTCCCAGAGTGCTTTGCTCTGTAATAGCTTCCTCTGTCTCCTCTGTCTTGATTCTCCTCAACCTTAAACACGACTGACACTTTGCTTTCCATTACGAATGCAGAAGGACCCAAAGGAGACCCTTCCAGACTGCCCATTACCTCAATTTCACCCTCTTCTTTCTTTAATTACAAACGTTCTCTCATCTTCATCTTTGGCCAAAATGTTGTTTTATAGTGTGAGAAGCCAAATGTTCAGCAGTCCTACAGTATGACGCATCCCCATGGTGTGACCTTCTGCTGGAATTTTCCTCTCCTGCAAATCCCTTAGTTCTATAGCATATAGCTTCTCCATTAGAGACCACTGCCAATACAACGGCCTCCTCTTGGGCCTTGCTTTGCCGATTGGAGATCTTGGCCATGCAGTCCCACTCTTACTTAATCCTCAGGCTCATTTACAGTCCACCTCATCACACTATTACCCAGTGTGCATCTCACCCCAGGTGGCAGAGAGCTTCACTTGGTAATGTCTCTGCCAGACCTCTGTGCTGACCTTTGACCCTGAATATGCCAGCATTTAACCCACCTTTTCCAGGACACAGTGCATCCAGCTTCTGCAATCTACCCATCACCCTGGACACAGCCATGGGATATCAACCGAGTGATGACTCCCCAGACCACCGCTGCAGACCAGCATTTGTGCGCTACAGGTGGGCTTGTTTGTTTCTTTGCTGTTTCTTTCCACGACAAACTGAGTGGACGAGAGTATTAGGTGCAAAATCAGAATTAGTGGGAAAATCAGCCATTAATAGGATATTATGGCACTCAAGGTGTTCATAGTCCAATCAAACAAATGATTCAAACAGTCAGAACCTTATTACTCCAATTTAACTGTAATTATACAGCAGATTGATGCATTTGATTATGTTAGAATATTTGTGTTTATGACTGAGTAATCCAATTATAATTGTATTATGACATTTGAGTGTAATTGTTATATGTGCATGTGTGATAATACATGTGATGTATGTAATATTTATTTAATGCATGTGTATGTATACATATGTGTGCACGTATACAGTTGTGTCTGTATGTATACTGTTAGTGGTGGTATGTATACATATGTGCGTGTATGTATACACGTGTGTCTGTATCTATACATGTGTGTATGCATACATGTGTGTGTCTGTATACATGGGTGTGTATGTGTCTATACATGTGTATGTATACACGTGTGTGTCTATGTATACATGGGTGTGTATGTGTCTATACATGTGTGTGTATGTATACACGTGTGTGTCTGTATGTATACATGGGTGTGTGTATGTATACACGTGTATATCTGAATGTATACAGGGGTGTGTGTCTGTATGTATACATGGGGGTGTGTATGTATACACGTGTGTGTCTGTATGTATACATGGGGGTGTGTCTGTATGTATACACGTGTGTGTCTGTATGTATACACGTGTGCGTGTGACCCCACACATCAGGCACCCATTCCTCCAGCGTGGATGACTCAGACCTTTTATGTGACACTCTGCAGTGACCAGCCTTGCCTCTGCAGCTATGGGTCGCCACACACACACTCGCACGCACAAACCTCTTCCTGGTTCCAAAGCCAACTCCCCCACCACTGCCTCCATCCAATCATTACAGCACAGCTCGGCTCATCCTCCCCGGCATCAGCCAATGGGGAGCCAGCACATCCCCCCTCCCGACACACTTATGGAGATGCTTGGGTCTCTCTCTCTCTCTCTCTGTAACCTCATCAGGAAGAGAGGATATTATAGCCAGCAGGCAGCAGACAGGCACGCGCTTCCAGGCCAGCAGTAGGAGGCTCTGAGCTCTGCGGTAACGGAGACCGCACACCATCACACACACCTGCACACACCCCCACAGCTCGCTGCGGCGCTTAGAGGTGGGATCCACGTGACACGGTGATTGAGCCCCTCAGCCTAGCTGAAGTGTCATTATTGCATGTCTGCTGTCTGACTCGCCCAAGGGTCACGGAAATGTCCACATATGCGCTTCTTAGCTAAACGAACAGCACAGAAGCCATTCAGCTCAGGCCGTTCTCAGTTCATGCACTCCAACTGGCAGCGTCTCTGTGCACTGAAAAATCCAGAGGTAATGACCTAACCAGCAGCTGCAAATGCAGGCCACCCCCTGGCACTGACCCGGCTGAGCTGCTCCAGCAGTCGGTGGTTCTGTTCGGACAGCTCGGACACGGCGCGGCTCTTCTCCCGGTCGGCCTCCCGCAGCTGGGCTTGCTGCCTCTCCAGCGCCCCCTGCAGCAGCCGCACGTCCGCCTCCAGCTCGGCCACGCGGCCCTCCCACTCGCCCTCGCGGCTCTGCAGCCGACGCCGCAGCTCGTGCTTCTCCTGCTCCAGGTGCTGGGGGGCGGCATCAGGAGGAGGGGGTTAGACCTCAGGACGTGAGGGCGTGCAGGCAACGGGAGGGGGGAGGGGGGACACTTCAGGACGTGAGGAGAGTTACTGAAGGACACAGAGACACGGGGGCACCTGCATCATGGCCTGAAATAAGCAGTAAATATGTCTTAAACAGGAGTATAAGCAAAGCGCAGGTGCCAAGATAGAGAGAAATGCGATTAAACAAGGGTGGCGTAACATTTTTCATCAGATTTTATCAAGATTGCCCTAACCATTACAGCCAGACAAAAGAGTCAATCTGTTCAGTGTCAACATGAATTAATCATACAGACTGTTTCTAAGTGTGTGCAGAGCAGGACACTGGGAACTGTGCAGAGCCTAAGAAGCTCCCAGAGGAGTCTGATGGGGCCTTCATTGAGATGTCAAGTCTGATTCACATGAGGAAATATGTCCAGCCGCATAAAACACTGGGGTATGTACAGGCTGCTTTGGACAAAACTGTCTGCTTGGAAACTGAAGCATCAGCATGCTGGGCTTCCCAGTGACCTCACAGGCAGACAGAGACAGGGAGAGTCCGCGAGAGATGAAGAGATGAGAAGAAGCTGGCAGGAGCAAGGAGAGATGGGGAGAGGCAGGGACAGGAAAGGAGAGACAGAGAGGCGGGGAGAGTCAAGGAAGAAGTAGGGAGAAAAGGGAGAGGCAGGGAGAGACCAGGGAAGATAGAGAGGCAGAGAGAGGCAGGGAGGGGCAGGAAGGGGCAAGAAAAGATACAGAGAAGTAAGGAGAGACAGGTAGAGACAAGGGGAAGGTAGAAGAGGCAGAGAGAGGCAGGAAGAAACGGAGATATAGGAAGAGGCAGAGAGAGGCAGGAAGAAACGGAGACATAGGAAGAGGCAGAGAGAGGCGAGAGAGACGGTAAAAGACAAGAGGCGTGTAGAATTAGAGAAAGACAGGGAGCAATGAAGGCCACTACCTGTGAGAGCTCTGGGAAGGAGTAGGTTTTATACATGGAGTGAAGGGACAGCTATACAATGCGGAGAGGAGACCTCCGCTGTCAGCGTCATTGAGGGGCTTACTGACTATGCCATGAGTCACCACAGCGTGGTGTGTGCGTCTGTCTGTGTGTCTGTGGGTGGGTAAGGGGGAGACAGGAGCAACCAGAATATATAAAAGGTAGAGGATTATTCTTCAAACTATAACTGTAACTGTGAGCAGTTTTAAACTTCATTTCTGCGTGTAATCAAAGCAGTGAGCAGAGCAGGGATGCAGACAGGACTGGCACCCTAATGTGTTTGGGATTCACAAGAAATATTTAATCATATTTAGCAGATATGGTTTAAACTGACATTTTTTTCTATTATATGTTTCCTATTCTAGATACATGCACAAATCCCTTTTTACGGATTGCCGGTAGGGAAACAGGTGTGATTGTACTCTGTTGGTCATTTTTTAATACTGATGTCAAATAGTGATAATTACTTCTCAAGCCATTTGATTGACAGCTTTTTCTGGTACTTTTTTGCATCACTTGTCAACCAGTGTGTGTTTGGGTGCAACAAATATATCACCTGTTATCTGACTGGTAGACTATTGTTTATTAACGTAGTATCTCATATCTATAGATTTGCCTTTTTGACGAAAAACTTAACACAATATTTATCCCCTCAAGGATTTTATTTAACTTAATGGCACTTATTACTTTAACAGAGTACAACAGCCTATCTTTAGTGTCATTGTACATGTAAAACGGAACTCATGACGAATGCATGCAAGTTGTTATTATTATTATTATTATTATTATTATTATTATTATTATTATTATGCCTTTTTCATCGTGAAGTCTCAAAAAAACGATTTTCGTCTGGTCCAATGTAACAAGTAGGTTATCATAGAGTGGAAACGAACTTATCTTTTTAGGAAGCGCTCCCCAGACAGGAACCTAGACCATTTCAAACAGGTATTCGGCCAGTATGAGCGGCCTCATTAACAGGGAGCCTCTCGGACTGTTTTACAGTCAGATCAGTCACATTGCACGTCATGCATGGGCAAGATGAGCCGATGGTCTGCAGATGATCCGCTTACCTCCAGCTTGTCATTGAGCTCTTTGTTCATTTTCTCATATTGCTTCCTCAGCTCCTGGTTCCGCTCCAGCAGCGCTTTCCCCAGCTTTGCGGCCAGCACCAGATCCTTCTCCTTTTGCCGGAAGAGCGACAGTAAGTCGGGATCCTGCCCGTTAGCGGGCTCGGCGGCGTCCTCCAGGCTCTCCCCGGCCAGAGCGGCCAGCTCCTCCTCCAGCGCCATCCCCAGGCCGCCGGGCTCCAGCTCTGGGGGGTACTGCTCCATACAGTCGCTGTCCAGCTCCGGCGGTGCTGAAATCGCGGCCGGGGGGGAGTGCAAGTCGAGGCGTAAAGCTGACATGGCCGGCCGGCGTACGGGATGCGGGTTCCCGGTTCGCTGTGTCACAGGTTCCCGGCGAACCGCTGATTCCTGCGCCAGCGGTATTTCCATATAGAGTTCCCCATAATAATGAAATACTCAGTGCTTTTCTGATTGCTGCCTCCCTGAGCCCCGCCTTACCCTCCCGAAGCCCCGATTTCCCAGCCCAAACCCGGGCAGAATAACGATAGATCCGCCGGAGGATCTCCGGGGGCTGCTTCCCTTTAAATACGGCCGAGCTGACAGCGTCGAATCCGCGCCTGAACCGCCTCGATGGACGCACTCGGTGTGTCCTTGCACATACGCCGGGGACCCGCTTTCCCCATTATGGTCGCCTCTTACAGGAGCGGCATCCTGCGCGACCTGAAAATGATTTTCAGAAATAGCTCGCCGCCAACGCGCGCTCCCGACACCGGCGCCTCCTCTGCTTCCCTGTGCGCGCTCCCGTGCGTCTGACGTAGCTAAAAAAAATCCCGCACAAACGGATTCTTATTGGCTGGCCGCGGTAACGCCATTCACCAGAGCAGCACTTGTGATGTGGCCTAGCAATATTATTAATCTTGTATTAAATCATTGTGTTCCATCAGGTTAGATCTGCTTTGTTGTTTTTGGTCTTCTGACCATGATAATTTCACAAACTTAAAGATCTATGAAAAATAGTAGCTGATGTGTTTTTTATAGGGAAAACCCTCAACCTTGTTGAGAGAAGTTTATATATTATATTAACTTATTGTTGTTGCTCTTCTGGCACAGTGTATGTGTGGGTTTGCATAGATCACATTTGGGGACCAAAATATCCCCAAAGTGTGGTATTACCTGACACTTCCTTATTTTTAGGGACATTTTTCAGGACCCCATTTGGATAACCTCAGTTTTATAAAAATCTGTGATTACAATCAAAAAAGTAAAAATATCAAGAAAAAAAACTTGTATTTTGTTTGGTTATTTATGGCTAAGGTTAGACCTGGGGTTAGGGGTGTCGTGATTGCAATTATGGTTTTTCCCATAGAAATAAATGGATAAGTATCCTGACATATGTTTGTGCGTGTGTTTCTGTTTGTGTGTGTCTGCATGTTTGTGTATGTTTGTGCGTGTGTGTTTCTGTGTGTGTGTGTGTGTGTGTATGTGTGCGCGAGCAGGTTTACCTATCCTTATGGGGACACAATGTCCCCATAACGTGATAAATATCCGTTTTTTTTCCCTTATGGGG
>JAODLC010000044.1:1214736-1229251 GCA_026781145.1 Hippopotamyrus pictus
CACGCTTTCCCTACCCGAGGCTCTGCCGTTCTCTCCACCTCAAAGTCTGAGTCTTGAATCAGTCTTGCCTGCCCCCCACCAAAGTCTCAGTCTTGACTCGGTCTCGACCCCCCCCCAAAGTCTTGGTCTTAACCTGATCTCAACCCCCCCTAAAGGCCCAGACCTTGTCCACAGGTGCATGGGTATTTCTTAAAATGGTGTTTTCCCTCCTCTGTTATTAAGAAAAATCTCCATCCACATGAAAATGCCAGAACTGGATCATGTGCGTTGTTTACCTGGGGAAGAGTTGGCACCAGGATGCACTATGGGAAGAAGGTGAGCCAGTGGAGGCAGTGTGATGCTCTGGGCCATGTTCTGTCAGGAAGCCTTGGGTCCTGGCATTTGTGTTGATGTCACTTTAACACATACCTCCTACCTAAACATCATTACAGACCAAGAACACTCCTTCATGGCAGTGGTATTCCCCGATGGCAGTGGTCTCTTTCAGTAGGATATTGTCCTCTGTCACACTGCAAAAATCATTCAGGAATGGTTTGAGGAACAGGTAACATGGTTAAATGGTGCAATCATTACTTCCAATTTTATTGTGTAGAATGAATCTATTGTGTGGTACGTGACTATATTCTCAGTAACCGTCAGTTTTATGATGTGTCAGGAAATATCACTGTGCATATTGTGTTTCCTGATATTGTCCTGCCCTGTTTGTAAGTGTTACGATCCCCAGTCTAGGGTTAGGGACTGCCAGAAAGGTAAGGGAAAGGCAGAGGGGAAGACAAGACAACCAGGGAATCAGGGAACCTGGTACAAACACACACAGCAAGCTTACAAAACACAGGCAAAGGTACCAAAGGGGAAAGGCAAAGAGCGTAGTCAAAAAAAACAAGCGAAAGATCAAATAAACCGGGAAACCAAAACAGACCGAAGCAAAAGTACCAAGGGGGCGAGCAAGAAATCAAAATCCGAAAACCAAAAGAGTCATACACTAGCAATCCAAAAAAACCAATAAGCCAACCAATAGCAAAGAAATGAGCAGAGCTCCCAATGTATCCGGTTGTCCGGCTTTTCAGCACCCGGAACAGGAAGTGACACGTGACGCATCAGAGGAAATGTGGGCGGGGTCCAGTCGAGGAGGCGGAGCCAAGATGCAGCCGGCGAATGACGACAAAGGTGGGAGGTCCGGAGATTCTGCAGGTGCTCCCTCTGGAACTTACGGCCCGTAACAGTAAGCATGCTGACACAGTTACTCTTTTTTTCTGCCATTTAAATCCAACCGCTGTTGATAGTATACTATTAGCTATAATTCTGAAGACACAACCTATTCAGTATCTCTTATATTGTCAAATCCCTGACTGATGTGCACTGTGGCACTTATTCATGAACAGTACTAGCAGTTATTATCTTGAAGTACTGAGTAAGTATGCTGATAATGTTTTCTGGTGTGTACATTGTGCTGCTTGTAACTGACTGACAAAGGCATGTGTTGAGAGTGTCAGCAGACCCTTTTGAAGCCACAGAGCACGGCTGCTTCGTCAGGTGCCGAATTGCTCCTGGCTTTGCTAAGAGTGACACTGGTGACCCCTACAATGTTCTACAGGGCCGCCTGTGATTCTGGAGTGACACAAAGTGTCACGGCACACGACGGAGGTTGTGTCCTGAAATGTCCGTCCTGCTGCATGCTAGCATTCGGGGAACCCGTGGCTGAGAACCTGCTTGGTGACAGAAGCACGAGCGTCTCTGTTTGCTGTGCTCTGCTTGGGTCATTAGTACTGCATGGTTACATTTTCAGCACCTGCATCCTCTTTGCCCAGCTGGATCTGCCTGGCACTACAAGTACTGCATAAATGTTCTACTTCATGTTGATTATTATTAAATGCATAGAACCTTCTCTACAGTTTGGGCTAAGCTTAGTTCAGCTGTCTGTCCATCATAAATGACTTCAGCCCAGGCTCAAGCCTCTCCCATACTGTTCTCATGCTAAACACCACGTGGTCGCTTTGTTACCTACATATGTCGCCAAACCCAATCATCTGTGTGCCTTGTTCCTTTCTTGATGCGGTACCCATAGCTTCTGGATCTTGTGAATTGGTGATGAAACCCGTTCTAAGTGCCTGAGAATGCATCTCTGAGTACTCTTTGATGGACACTGGCTCATGCAGAGCAGTGATCTGGAGCTGTGATTACTGAAAACGGAGTGATGTACGCAATCGTGACGTCTAGGCGCCCTGGGAATCCGGGCAGTGCGGATCATGTCCGTGGCTGCCGCTCCTTCAGACTAATCGAACAGATGGGTGATAAGATGCACAGTCATGCTGTGCTACTAGCTCAGAAAACTTCGGGGAGAAAACAAAAAAACACATACAGTTGCTCTCCTTTAAACTATTCTCCGATCCCTTTAAAGAGAATACTCAAGTACAACTATTATAAACAGTGAAGTGATAAAAAGTGATGGCTGTGGAAGGTTCTGCCACTATTCAAACATCTTTCTTAACTCTGCAATATTGAAAAGAGCAATGTTGTAATGTTGTTGTTTTGTCAGGAGGGGGCAGTGTAGCCTTTCTGTAAAATACTTTGCTTTTTAGGAATGAAAAAATAGTGATGGCAAGTGTTATACAAGTCTCTAGTTTTGTTCCCTATATGAAACATTTTTAAATATGCCTGAAAGAGATGCTGCCGTTTAATGTTATTTGTTTGGCTAAATTGATGTTATTTTGTCATTTTGCTGAGCAAGAGCCTGTCGTGCGGCATCACATCTGTCTCTGTGCTTGGTAACCTGTCGTGCGGCATCACATCTGTCTCTGTGTTTGGTAACCTGTCGTGCGGCATCACATCTGTCTGTGTTTGGTAACCTGTCGTGCGGCATCACATCTCTCTGTGTTTGGTAACCTGTCGTGCGGCATCACATCTCTCTGTGTTTGGTAACCTGTCGTGCGGCATCACATCTGTCTCTTTGCTTGGTAACCTGTCGTGCGGCATCACATCTCTCTGTGTTTGGTAACCTGTCGTGCGGCATCACAGCCTTACTATGACCTGCTGCCTATGTATGATTCTGTAGTCTTTTGGCACAAATACAATACCTGTGCGTGTTTAACAATTTACAAAGAAAACACTTGTAGTATTCAGCAGTAATCATCAATAACGTTATGATGCCTGTGGGGGTCATTCTACATCCATATTTTAATGCAGCAGGGCAGTGGAAAAGCCTGAGGTTCACAGCTACACTTCCTTGGTCCCTGTAGACACTGGGCAGCGGCTGGTTAGGGAACCTGATGGTGAAGCACACACAATGTGCTCATTCTCTAAGGCGTCACGCCATGTGCAGCGTAATGAAAGAGAACTTTTACGGGCCATGAAAACGGAGAAGCTGGAAAATGATACCCGGTGAGCTTACGATCTGGCATTATTCTGTCCTGTATGTTACAAGTGGCAGATTTTCATGTTTTGGTGCCATATCAGTTTGTTTTCTGTGCAAGCATTTTTTTTTAAAGCTTCATATAGCCTTTTCTGTATGGTGTTATAATGTAAATGTGTGTGGTCTATACTCTTTGTAGTCTCCAATGAATCTTTGCTGCTATGAGAATGTAGAACACAATCTGATGAACATTTACAACATGGTTAAAACAGAATTATTCACATTCTTGTTACTGGTTGATCTTTTAATACAGTAAAAAAAAATAAATAACAATAATAATAATAACAATACTAACTATTATTATCATCATCATTATTATTATTTTTGTTGTTAAATTTTGAGTGTTGCTACTTCCTATACTGCTGATCAGATAATCAAAATATGTCACCTGTTGGTTTTTCACTTCAAGCACTTGGAAGTAGGCAAGAATTCGTCTTCACAGCCTAAACACCCAAGAGCTGTGACTCTTCAGAAGGTTTGCCAGCTACGTTACATCGCCTTTGTCATCGTACCATAGGCAATGCAAGCGTGCTGGTTGGGTGCGCATTTGTGATACAGGAAGGAGCAAAGGTATTGGTCACATCATCTCAGAAGATTGACATTTGTTGTATTGTATGTGACAAATAAAACTCTTGAATCTTGAATCTTGCTATATAACACATGCTGTGTAAGCTGCCATATCATCAGACCACATTTTCATTCAAGCTGTGCTGATTTGCCAGTTACTGTAAATGCCTGGATGAATTACTGAAATTTAAGAAAATGAAACTGTGGAGAAACTTACTATTAGATGCAAGTTTCTGTAGCTACATGCACACACACACACACACACACACACACACACACAGTATGCTATATGGCTATACGTAGATGCAGGCTCAGAGCTCCGGAAAGACCTGAATTCATAATGATCTGTTAGTTTGACACCTGCCTAAACTCTCTCAGACTTCACCATTTTCTGGAAATCCGAAGCTTTTCAATTGTCTTTTTCACTTGCTTAAAGTGAAAAATACTTAGCTTGACATACTTAGCTGGCAGGGGAGATGCCATGATCAGGAAAGCAGTCACCCCGGGTGAGGCCCAGCCATTATACTGCGGCTGTGCTGACCCCCACCAATTCCCCAAATGTGGGAATCTCCACTGCATGATTTCTGGTAGTGGGGGGTTGTGTTCACGCTCTCCCCTGATTTTTCTGTGGGCAGTGGTGGCTTAACGGTTAGGGAAGCGTGCTTGTAATTGAAATGTTGCTGGTTTGAATCCCAGACCAGCAAAGTGCCACTGAGGTACCTTGAGCAAGGTACTGCTCCCCAGGCACTGAATTAGCTGCCCCCTGCTATGTCATGACATCACACGTGGGTTAAATGCAGATGACACATTTTGTTGCTGTGGTGTGTCAACGATGACCACTGATCACCAAATTCTAAGTTCTTAAACAGATATGGCAAACTCCAGATTTTGAAGCTGAACGTGAATAAACTTGTTTCTATGGATTCAAATTTTGCGCGACTATCATATACGTACGTATTTTTTTTACTTTTAGTCACAGTGTGAAATAAATGGATCTCGCTGCGCCAGCTTTACTCAGTGGGGGTGTCTTGCTTAGCCTCCTTATAGACCAGGCTTGTTTTGCAGTGCTTATGTAACACCGGTGGATTAGTC
Source organism: Hippopotamyrus pictus (assembly GCA_026781145.1). Classification (NCBI taxonomy): domain Eukaryota; kingdom Metazoa; phylum Chordata; class Actinopteri; order Osteoglossiformes; family Mormyridae; genus Hippopotamyrus; species Hippopotamyrus pictus. Next base: position 1,219,805 of record JAODLC010000044.1, read on the forward strand.
ATAGGCCTGACCCGGCGCCTCCTCTCTCTCTATCCGCAGTGCTTCTCCTTTCATGCGAACAAGCGTGCCTTTCTTATCCATTATGCAAGTTTCTTTGGAGAATGAGCAGCTCCTTTGAGCCGCCCTGGCCCTTACATAATCCTAGGCGGACCACAGAACCGCCCGCTTTCTGGCCACAAGGGGGTGCTATATATTCTCTCATAGCTGGTCAGTTGAGGAGCGTGTTGTCGTCTCTTACGAACTTCTGTAAGACATACTCATTCTAAGGAGTGTTACGCCATCTGCACGAGTCAATGGTGAATAACGTGCAATAACACGTTTTTAAATAATAATTATTTTTTCGAATGCCTGTGTGCTTTGTCCTTTTGCTAAGAGATAATGAAGTGAATTTAGAATTAAATCCAGCAACAGCTTGTATCCCATAAGGACCGGAGCTGAGTCGTTTGAATCAGCCGCATAATAAATGAATGAATTTGCATGTGTTGCGTCGTGACTTTTTCGGCCGCCTTCGGCCCATGAGTTCAGCATGTCACGTCTCACGCGTTTCCTTATCAACCATCGTGTGACGAGAAGCGTTAAGAAATCGCTATGCTTGTACCTGTGGTGTGTATTATCTTTAATGACCACCGCACACCCCACCACCGATATACCTGCGGGTGTCATATAACCTATCGGACAGAAGATCCATAATATATCAAAAATACAATGCCAAGGTTCTGCAAGCTGTTTCTTCAGCAGAGTGTAACCCATCGCGTCATACAGACAATGGTTTACCCAAAGTCCAAGTGCGCTATAAAATGTGCGACGGGCAAGTGTGAAATGTGGCACTTCCCTGTCGAGCACGTTAACGGTATACTTCAGCTGATTTTAAAGAAAATGGGATTTATACTAGAAGTATATAAAATACTACTTTACATTACCATATATAAAATAAATATTGGTCTTACTCCTTCGTCCGGCAAAAAGCAAATTTGATTTGGAGCTCACAGATTACCAAATGTACAGAAGCATTTTCCATGAGTTTATATGAACAGAAATGTGCATTTCCCCAGCCAAAAATAGGATTGCAATAGTAAGATGCACATATGTTTTAAGACACAGCCACTGTTACCTGTAACTCCCCAACACCTCCATAGGAAAAACACGACATTAGGCAGCTTTAAACGAAAAAGTGGGTTATTTTCCAATTATTTCGCTTAACAGCCAAAATTTAAGGCCACAACTGAACAGATACCAAAGGCAAGACACATCGCACAAGGAACGGCAAACGTTCAAGGGGATATAATGGTAGCGTTTAAGTCTGTTTGCACTTCTGTTAGCAGGGAATTGTGTTTTGCTGCCTGGCCACTCCGCATTTGGCTCCAGCCTTAAAGGACATAACATACCTCGTTGCTAGGTAACATATCCAGGATGTTGCCACGTGAGCTGAGCAGCATTTCTGTGCTGGCCCAAATGTAAAGACTATTTTCAGTGGCTCAGTAGACATGTTTACCAAAAGCGACTTACTTTAGCCTCTTACATGTTTACCGTTACATATGCACATCCAGTTTAACTACTGAATACGTGTCACAGCAGTTTAGGTTTCAGAGAAACTTATTTTCAGAGAAATATCCTCAGATTCGAGTCCGAAAAGACATGGTCACAAATCCTGTTCATTTGATCATTACTTGTTTTTCCTGGTCTGGGGCTCTGAGCTGTCTGCAAAAAACCCACATTGTTAACAGTGTACTGTTCACCGCGCGATGCAACTGCAAGTCAATATCCAGGACTGGTCCAGTTCATGTGTCGATGGATTCAACGGTGAAAGAGAAGTTTATTGTGTTACTGTAAAGTTTTTTGTAATATAACAGAAATATATTAATATTCATGAGCAAAATCTTATTTTTTATGAGTCACGCTGTTGAGATCTGTTGAGACTGCTGCCAGCTTATGGCATATTCCATTTACGTGTCCTGGGATTGCGGTTTAAAAGCCTGCCTTTGATTTCTGCTCAACACACAGGCCTCTTCAAACTCCGCCAGGACACTTCGCAATGTGCCTGAAAACCAGCTTCCCAGGAGAATCACGGCACTTTTTAAAATTAGTAATAAAATCAAATTAACTACGGTGTCTTGACGATGACAATATACATTTCCTCGACTTTGTTATAATAGACAGTTTGTTTATGTTGGTGGTATCTACTTGCCTGCTCCTTGCCTTTTCGTAATTATTACATTGTGGGGAGCAGATTTTCACGTAATGTGATAAAAACCTGTAGCTTCACGTTGTGTGGAAATGGAGAGGTCCCATAAAGATATGAATACAAACGTGTGTGTGTATTTGTGTGTTTGCATGTCTGTGTCCGTGTATTATATTTATATTACATTGTGGGGACTAAATCCCCTCAATGTAATAAAATCTTGTTAGTTTAACATTGTGGGGACAATTTTTCAGGTCCCCGCAAAGATCTGTAACTGCAATCAAAAAGCCTAAAAATGCCAAAAGTCTTGTATGTAGTTAGGTTACTTGTGGTTAATGGTTAAGGTTAGGGCTGGGTATGGTTAAGGTTGCATGTTGGGAGTAGACTTTTCCCCATAGAAATGAATGGATATAATTACAAACCTGTGTGTGTGTGTGTGTGTGTGTGTGTGTGTTTCAAGTGCATCAGGTGTCTTACGCAACGTACCGCAGACCCAAACTCTGCCACCGCAGCCTTTCCTAGTCTATAACTAGGAACTGTTTCCATAGCAACAGTTTCTGCGGCTGCAGAGGTGCTGGGAAATGAACTGTAGATTCCACGGGCTTTCTCCCAAATTCACCATCTCATCTCTCAGCATGATGAGAGGGAGGGAGAGCCATAGTGGCCTGACCTGGCCTGCTAGCGAGCGCAGCCGCACTGCCAATCAAAGGCGGAATCTTAATCATTAATAAAAGCTAAGCAGCCTGGCTGAGGGTGAAGGGCGTCGGCCTGCACTGCGCCTCGGAAGCTGCCCAGCCTCCAGCTGCCTCGTCGCTCGCATGTGTCGGCTCCTCTGCCAGTTTCCATGATGACTGCGGCAGTTATTTTTGGTCCTTGGAGGCCCCCACCTCTATCTCTGGCAGTCAGAGGTGGCCGATCCGCCGAGGGTGAGGCTGTGTGCGGCTGGGAGCCAGGCAGCTCATGCGAGAGCAGGGTGTAACTGGGCGGCCGATCCGCCGAGGGCCTCGATCTGCTCACTCTCACATTCAAGTATGTTCAATTCACTCACGTGTGTAAAGCCCCCTTGCTGACATATTTGACACAGAGCACTTTACATATAAGTCTGTAAATAGCGTGAAGCAGGAATAGTTCCACAGAATGGCTCTTGTGGACGTTCCAGCTGAGCTGCGATGCCTTGTTAGCTGTGACGGCTATCTTGGCTGTCACCTGCCCACAGCTATTAGCCACCTTAGCATATTTTGCTAATCCACAGCAACCCCCTTATTTAATGTGCGTTTGGCATTAGCAGAACACCATGAGCATGAATGAGGACATCTGGCCCAGCGATCCCGCTTTTAATTAAGTTTTCTGGAGTTTTTCTGCATCTCAGTGGCACCATGGTGACCTGGTTAAAGCAACTAGATTACCCTCACCTGGCCATCGTCTATAGATATCAGTATAAGTCACACTGTGACTTGACCAGCAAAAGAAGCAACAGCTGATGGAGTTGTTGTATGGTATCCTGGTGGCCGCCATGTTGTCTTGTCATGCTGAAGCGGATGGCCAATCAGTCAATCAGCAGGTTGGGCTCAGTCTTCCTTGCTTTTATGCTTTATATAGCAGAGCACTGAGCTGTTTAGGGTAGTATCTTCTCTTCAGAGCTGATCCATTCATGCTAGTTACATCAAATAAGCATTTATTTTCTGCCAGCACTCCTTGTCTTCCAAACACTCCAGTTTACTGCAGTAGTTTGAAAACTTTTTGAAGCTGAAAGCCCCCCCCCCCAATCTTTATCAACCCTCAACTTTAAATATAGATGAACGCGTTTCACATCTGGTGAATTACCAGGATTTATTTATTGAAACTAATTGCTATACCTAACCATTATAGGCATGGCAGTCTGTGATTCCATTGGCTTTGACATTTTCAGTTACCTAGTCCCTTACAGGTACAGCCCAACAATGATGTATTTTGCAGTGCCAAACACAGGCCATGCAATTATTTAAAGAAAACTACATGCCTATCAATTGAAAGAAAACACTTAACTTGCTTAAAATCAGAAGATGAAACACAAGTCTTGTATATAGTTCTCCCTTGGTATTCATATTTTGTAACTGCAGGTCATGCTGACAGCTGCTAGCAGGTCTTTTGTGATGAGAGGTATTTTAAGAGATGTTGTTTTTTGTAACAGCTGTATTTTCATGAGATAATAGCTCCTGCAATCAGTGGTTTGATAACTTGTGATGAAAAACATTTCAGTAGATTTTCCTGAGCTGGGTGCCATGACACTGGGCTGGTGGGGGGGGTGCTGTGGACTGTGGAGCAGAGTGTGGTCAGACTGGGTGCTGTCCATCGCATCCAGGCTATGCAGAGTGGCGCGTGTGGGGATTCGGAGCTCCTTGTGGATTTAGGAGATACCGCTCGGCATACGCATCCAGTTTAAGATCGAGGCTGACCAGATAAACAGGCAATGGCAGTAACACCCCCTCCCCCCCCCCCCTCGACCCGTATTGGCTGAGCAGTCGCCACGCGCCGTTGCCGTGCCAGAATCACTGCGATTTTGTCCTATCACAGGAGCCGGCAAGGGAGAGGTGCAAGGCCCCGCTGAGCGAGACCGTGTGTGTGCGTGCATATGTGTACATGCCAACAGCAGAAGCGATTTTTAACTACTGCTGACTTTACGGTTATTTATTAATTATTGCACATTTAAAATGCTTTGCCTGTGAGAATGTGTGACTCACAGTAAGACACATGATGACTGTGTGCAGCTTGAATCTTGTCCCACAGAAAATGTACAGTGCTGGCAGTGTGGCAACTTGCTCTATCATGAAGCTCCATATGGCCGCGGTGTGTTAGAGCGTTCCTGTACTGCAGGGGAACCTCAGGACAGGCTGCAACTCCATCACTATCCATCACTGGGCACACAGTCACACACACACACACACCCAGTCACACAGTCACACAAACTCATACAGTCACACATACACCCAGTCACACACACACAGTCACACAGTCACACACACACGCACACACACAAACTCATACAGTCACACATACACCCAGTCACACACACAAACTCATACAGTCACACATACACACAGGCACACAGTCACACAGACATGAACAGTCTCACACAAATATACACACACAGTCTCTCTCACACACACAAACACACACACACACACATTCACACACACATATGCACACACAGTCACACCCGCACACACAGTCACAAACTCACACAGTCACATGCACACACACATTCCATACCCCTCCTTATTCCATACCCACATTATTCCATACCCCCCCGTCATTCCACACCTCATTATTCCATACCCCCCTTATTCCACACCCCCATTACTCCATACCCCTCCTTATTCCATTCTCCCCTTACTCCATACTCCCCTTACTCCATACCTCCCCTTACTTCATACCTCCCCTTACTCCATACTCCCCCTTACTCCATGCCCCCTTTATTCCATACATCCCCTTACTCCATACCTCCCCTTACTCCATACTTCATTGCGCTCTCCACTTCCACAGGTGCCTTTTTATCCTCTGTTTTAATCCTCATTTCTGCTCCATCTCTTTGATCCCTCCCAGTCTTTTCCTGCATCTGCTTGACCCTTTAAATCCCAAATTTTGGCTTTTCCGATGTTTCATTTGCCCCTCTCCCTTCCAGTGCACTTCCAGTCATGCACGTCTCTTACTCTGATTCCATTGAGAAAGCCCAGTGCCAACTGTGGACCTATCATTGCCAACATGTGGGTGCCCATCAATCCTCTTGGGGGTGCTCTCACAATTTCTCCAACCCCCCCTGACCACATACAGAGTTAATGATGTAGGAGCACAGTGTGCCAGAGGATGCTGATCAAATCCATCTGGGGATGGAAGACTGTCCAAAGGTACAGCCATTCTTTTAGGCAAATCACTGGGATAAATATGATATAATGGTTGGTAAACAAAAATGTCTGTGGGTCCCTGAGGACCGAGTTGGGAAACGCTGGTCTAGAACATCAGTCTATAACCCTTTACATGAAGAACTGACTCCCACCACCCTGAACAACCTGGCGCTGTTATTATTGCAGTGATTAGATTTCTGGAGATACTTCCAGACTGAATCCTCTGCTGCCCATCTTACTTTGTGCGTGTGTTTAACGTAAAATACACTGTATATATGTGTATATATGTTTGTCAGCCATCCAGATGAGGGGGCTGCTTTGCCTGCTGACAGTTTGCTCCCCCTGCGGTCATCCTGTGCCCCCCCTCGGCTCAGAGATGATTCAGTAGTACCTGCCCTTGTTTTGTTATCTGCTGCACTATTTTAGCAGGATTCTTTGAAATTTCATGATAGGAAACTAAATAATTGGAGAGGTGGGCAGGAGGGAGCGGCAGTGGGGCACTCATGGGAGAGTGTGGGGGGGGGCAGGGGGGTGGTAAGTGGCCATAAGCGCCGATGTGGGGTGGAGGGGGCTTAGCATTGGCTGCTCAGGGCCCCTCGTCCGTCAGGGTTAATTTGTGCGCCTGTGAGTGTGTTTGTGAGGCACTTAGGCAGTGACTCAGGATGCATGTATTACTGTGATTAGCAATGCGGGGTGGGGGGGCTGTAATAACGGTGCTGGGAAAGTAGGGGGGCGTGTGTCTGTGTGTGTCTCTGAGTGTGTGTGTATCTGTGTAAGTGTGTGAGTATGTCTGTGTTTGACCATGTGTGTGTGTGTCTATCTGTGAGTGGGTCTGTATATGTATGTTTTTATTTGTGTGTGTGTGTGTGTGTGTGTGTGTATATGTCTGTGACTGTGTGTGTGAGAGACTGTGTGTGTGACTCTCTAAGCGTGTGTGTGTGTGACTTTGTGTGTGTGACTCTGTATCTCTGTTGGACCGTGTGTGTGACTCTGTATCTCTGTTTGACCAAGTGTGTGTGACTCTCTAAGCGTGTGTGACTCTCTAAGCGTGTGCGTGTGTGACTCTCTAAGCGTGTGTGTGTGACTCTCTAAGCGCGTGTGTGTGTGTGTGTGTGTGTGTGTGCCTGCCGATGCTGGAGTGGGTTCCTGCTCTGTACTACAGTCCTGTTGCCCGTTCACTCGTGCCCACGCTCCCACACTTTCTCCTTTCCTCCCTTATTCTCTCTCTCTCTCTCTCTCTCTCTCTCTCTCACACATTCTCTCGCTCCGCTGCTTATCTGCCGTCTCACTTGCCGCTTGCCTCCCGTCCTTTCTCTCCCATTCTCACTCCCTCTCTCTGCACTGAAGATGACACTTCCAGCACAGAGAAGCCAGCGGAGCCCTGGTCCCGGCCAGTGGCTGCCCCAGCAGAAGTCTAGCTCCCGGGCCGCCCAGCTGCCAGCCTGTCTCCTCTAGGGAGGCCCCTTGCCACGGGACTGGGAGGAGCGGCTCCAAGCTGAGTGAGTACCCCGGGGCCTCGCTGTAACCACACGCACATGCACCTCTATTGTTGTACTCAACGGAGTACAGATGAGCGTGGACGACATCGGGGAGCAGAGTGGGGGAACGAGGGATCTCTAACTGGACGGCGAGATCCTGGCAGCATGGAACCGCGCGGTGGAGCCCATCACAGTACCACTGTCATGGTAGCTGTCTCTGCGGGGGGCGGGGCTGCAGACAGGTGTGTGAGGGGTGTCAGCTTCCATCGTGTCCTCGTTGCGCTCATTGCCGGGACCGCGTGGCGGAGTGAGCAGCTGTGAGTGAAGGCTGCAGGGCTGATGGTGACAGTGACGCGTCCTCCGCATGTGGGTGGGAGTGGGGGGCAGATCTCAATGCTTGTGGGTCTTACAGCGTCTCAGCAGAGAGGATGGGCTGGTACCTCAGCGAGAGTGCCAGACTGAGCAAAGAAAGTATTTCTATGGAAACTGTATGCCCCCCCAACACATCCCCCCTCCCCTCCTCTGTTCTCCAGTACCCTCCCTCTCTATCTATCTCTCCCTCTGTCTCTCCCTGTATCTCTCCTTCTCTTCTTCTCCTACGATTCTGGGTGAAAAGCGAAGGTGGTCCGGGTGTCGTCATTGCCTCATTCCGAAGGCGTTTGCTAACATCCCTGCTGGTTCCACACACCTAAATCTTGTTACAGACCACAGTGAGCAAGCCACGTGGCCCCTGCTGCCGCCACACAGCTGCACATGGGGGCCAGGGGGCACTCTGCCAGTCCTGCGCTATGGTACTGGTGACATTGAAGCAGTGCTGTTCAGCTGTCGGATCAGCAGGAGCTACTCCATCACCGAGACCAATCAGGCGGCACCAAACCACTTTAGCAGGAGCTCCTCCATCGCAGGAACCAATTAGGTGGCACCGACCCACTTCAGCAGGAGCTCTTCTATCGTTGGGACCAATCAGATGGGTCCTCCATAACCGGGACCAATCAGGCAGCACTGCCCCACTTCAGCAGGAGCTCCTCCATTGCTGGGATCAATCAGGCGGCACCATCCCGCTTTAACAGGAACTCCGCCATTGCCAGATCCAATCAGGTGGCACCATCCCGCTTTAGCAGGAACTACCCATCGCTGGGACCAATCAGATGGCACCGTTCCGCTTCAGCAGGAGCTCCTCCATTGCCAGGACCAATCATGCAGCACCGCCCCGCTTCAGCAGGAGCTCCTCCATTGGCAGGACCAATCAGACGGTACCACCCAGCTTCAGCAAGAGTTCCTCTATTGCCGGGACCAATCAGGTGGCACCGTCCTGCTTCAGCAGGAGCTACTCTATTGCAGGGACCAATGAAGCAGCACCACTCCATTTTAACTGGGACCAATCAGGTGGCATCATTCTGCTTCCTCTGGTAGCTGTAATGAGTTCCAGGAGATGGGGGCTAAATCTGGGGCGGGAAGGGTGGTGGGGGGTTTAGGAGGATTCTGAGAAGTGTGGGGGGGTCCATTTGCTGCTCTGGCTTGGTCAGTCACATGCGGTGGCGATACCTAGCAATGAGGCATCGCACAGTGCCGAATTCGCTGTGAATCAGACCTGCTGGGGGGATGCTGAAGCCTCTACATGCTTTCGAAGTCCAGCAACATTGAACGACGTGGAGGGGGGATTTGGTCTCTGTATGTGATTCGCCTCTGGAGACATACTCCCGCTGTTGTTTTTTGGGTCCGCACACCTGCCCCCGCCCCCGTACCTCTGAGTGCCGTGAGTCACATGGTCGCGTTCACTTGCTGGGTAGTCGTGACCACGCTGAGGCAAACCATTCCTCTTGCCAATATAAGCTGGGGGGGGGGGGTTGGGACGGTGAGTCAGAGACGCCCACAGTTCGCCACCACGGTGTGGGTCTCATGCACTGGG
>JAODLC010000044.1:1243958-1261459 GCA_026781145.1 Hippopotamyrus pictus
GGGGGGGCGAGTCGGAGGGTGGAGGGGGAGGTGGAGGCTCTAGAGGTTTTGGGACATCATGCAGCTGCATGGCACAGCTGGGACTCACATATGCGAGCGTGCATGTTTATCTACGTGTGTGTGTGTGTGTGTGTGTGTGTGTGTGTGCGTGCGTGTGTGTGTATGTGTGTTGCGCATGTTGCAGAGCCTCAAACGCAGTCTGGAGCAGGCGCGCATGGAGGTCTCCCAGGAGGACGGCAAGGCCCTTCAGCTGCTCCATGACATCCGGGAGCAGAGCAACAAGTTGCAGGAGATCAAGCAGCAGGTAGAGCCCCTAGCTTGGAGGCTGCACCACCTGTATCCTTCCTGGGGCTCCATCCCAGGGCAGCCTGTGTTCACCTGTGTGTATTTTTATGTATCTCTAGCATGGTTTCTGACTTTGGGGTTACACCCTCCCACTCCTCAATCTGGCAAGGCTGTCCCACGCCCTCCCACTCCTTCCCCAGCTCGGCTTTATTATCTGAGGCTTCAGATTGATGCCGGGGAATCGGCCTCGGTGCCTCTCCAATGAGTCTCCTGGCCCTGTTAAAAGCCGTGCTTTATCTCCTCTGCCGTCCCTTGTTCCCTGTCACCGTACCTTGGCTTCAGCACCTCCAGGAAAAGAATCTCTCCAAGCCTTGTGCCAAACATATAATAGGATCCTCTGGGTTAGTACTTTTGCCCTGGCCTTTCTCATCTTTGTTTCTAAACGCTTCCTTCTTGGGCCCCAGTGTGACGTGTGACCTTTCCATCTCTCACGCGCCTACTGGTGGAGATAGCAGAAATGAGGCGTGGTGCAAAGCCCCCTGTGTCCCAGCCGTGGCGGCGTTAATTACAGAGAAGCAGAGTGCTTGGGCCCTGGTCGGCCCACCCCCACACCCCTGACCGGACTGTTATTAAACACCTCCATGCCTGGCCGCTGGGGTGACAAACTGTGCACCACGAGGCAAAGCAGGCTGAGCTGGAGAGTACTGCGTGCTGAAAATCTCTCCTCACTCTCCTGTAACCCAGAGCTCACCCTCAGGGGAAAAACACCTGACTTTGTAGCCACTGCTGCAGTTTGGTTCCTCCTGCATTGTTTCAGAAGGTTGCGTGTGCCAGTTTCTGCGCACATTCAACCGCATTTCATATCTCACTAAAGGAGATGCTTATCTTTATTTATTCATCTGTCATTTGGCAGACACTCTGCGTTTACTTATTGGAGTTGCACTACGCAGGTAATTCGCAGGTAAGTGTCGCAGTATCTGCCTGAGTACCGTGCTTAACTGCTGCAGCCAGGGGAATGTGCAAGTCCATTACCTATTTTCATCTATCGAGCTTTTGTATCACTTATCAAGCGCAGAGACAGGCCGTGTCTAGAGCCCGGCCCAGTCAGAGCTGTGTTTATAAAGTAGCTTGTATGCAGCTCAGCAGCTTAGGGATCTGTGCCCATGTCCCAAAAGCTTGTGAGTTCAAATCCAATATCTGCCAGAGTAACTGCTGGGCCCTTGAACAAGGTCCTTATCACCAGCTGTCTAGGGATGCCAGCTGATCCTACATTCTGGCCCCAAGCTTTCCTCACGTAGATGTTTCTTTGGACAAATAAATAAATGAAATATATTTGCCAGTAAATCTTGCCTAAAATGAACCATGAACTGAATGTGGACATGTGTGTTTGTGTGGTTGGCATTATGGACTCTCACCCTAAGATATTGCTGTGATTTAATTCTAGCCAGTCCAATACCGCAGAGCTACAATAATTTATTTTAAACATAAATCCAAAACTAAACATAGTTTCTTTATGCATATTCTGCAATAAATACAGGGAATTTTTCTCATGAATAATGGAATAGATAGTTTAATTGGATGTTACTGATTTTGTTGGCAGATTTATATTTCTATCTTTTTTTTCAAATCCTGTTACAGAGCTGACACATTCAATAGCCGTGGCTTGGCATTTTTATCCATTGATGGGCCGGCTATTTGGCGCTCACACTACCCAGCAGCTGTTCAGGTTCGCAGTGGCTCTACAAGCTGCTGCCCGTCTCTCCTTTTCCTGTCCTTTTTCTTTGCTTCTTTTGTTCCTAATTTCTATGCTTACTTCTCTTTAACAGTAATCCGTTCTCCCCATTATCAGCTGGACAATGTTTCTACTCAGCTTCTGCACTTTGCCCAGTGCCACAAAGAATGTTTGGAACCAGCAGTTGATACTAAGTGCCATCCCAGAACTTCCGGACCAGCAGAGATGCCTCACCCTGACTCTAACCCTAACCCTTTTAAATAGCTGCATACCTTCGGACAGCATGTGATTCCTGGCAAAGGTGTCCATGTAGCAGCCCACATCTGGTATCTGTGGTAGCCGTGGTTGCCATCCTGACTTGTGTGCTCCATGGCTCCTGCAGGAGTACCATGCGCAGCTGGAGGAGATGCGGGTGACCATCCGGCAGCTGGAGGAAAACCTGTCTGCAGCTCGTCGCCGAAGCGACCTGTACGAATCCGAGCTGAAAGAGTCCCGGCAGAGCAGCGAGGAGCTGAAGCGGAAAGCGGCTGACTACCAACAGAAGATGCAGAAGGTCGGGTGAAGAGGGAGGTTCTCACCCCGCCACTGGATTATCTGTGTGTCTGCTGTGTGCATTTTCCTCAGTGTCTAACCAGTGCGTCCCATGGTGATCCATATGGTATGGTACCTACGGCAAATAATTGTCCTGTCTGTCGTATGGGGGTGTTTTTCATCTATCTCGCTTACTGTGCCTCACAGGCTAAGGAGCAAGGCAAAGCAGAGGTCCAGGAGCTGCTCTCAAAGCTGGAGAAGGTGAAGCCCTGTGACACCTTGCTAGGTGCTAGCTAACCCATCAGTGCCATAACCCATCAGTGCCATAACCCATCAGTGCCATAACCCATCAGTGCCATAACCCATCAGTGCCATAACCCATCAGTGCTATGCTCGCTCTTACAACTCACAAGGGCCTTTATTTCCCTCCCATCAGAAGAGACAAAGCACTAATGCTATATTGCTGTGTGATTTTGCAGCACCAGAATGTGAAATAAGTGGCATCATGTGTGGCCTCTGCTTTACATTATTTTTAGACTGATTTTTTTTCTCCCCTTAACATTGAAAATTGTTGAAGATGTTAAAGTGAGCCATTAAGGTAAGGATTGGTGTAAAGTCACTGAGCATAGCTGACCCAGGAGAGGTTAGTGATAATGAATAAGGTATGTAGGTCACCCAGAAGGGAGGAGTCTGTTACACACCCTGTCACACCTTAAGCCTTCTTATGCTGACTGGATACAAAATTGATTTCAGACCAACGCCGAGCAGCAGACAAAAGTCCAGGAGCTCCAAGATAAGCTGGCCAAGGTAATTTACCACTGATGCTCTGTGAATGGACTGTCTTTGATCGACCAACTGACTGTCACACAGGCTGATTGTCATGTGAGCTGTGTGTGATTTAGCAGCCCTTTCATCTCCGATGTGATGCTGTTGCTTGTGAAGCACAGGCCAGCAGATACAGGGGGAGGATTTCCTGTTTTTTTATGAGCGACCATTTATCAAGCAAATGAAAAGGGCCGTTTGGTGGGTTCTGCCCATGTTGCTTTGAGCCAGGCGGTGAAGGCCAGCACAGAAGCCACAGAGCTCCTGCAGAGCGTTCGGCAGGCCAAGGAGCGCCTGGAGAGAGAGCTGGAGAGATTGCAGAGCCGGGAGGACTCCAGCGAGAGCCTGCGCAAGCGCCTCCGAGAGACCGAGGTGGGTCACTCGTCCACTGTGGCCCCTGAAGCCAAATAAGATCGTGATGATGCTGCAATGGAACTGGAAGTGACAGGGTAGAGGGCATCCAGAAGGCGGCCTTGTTTTCTTTTTTTCTTGCTCAAAGTAACAACATTTGTACCCAGTTTATGCAGCTGGATAATTTACTGAACACTTACATGGGTTAAGGGTACTACAACAGGACTGCTGGAACAACCACCTTCAAGTGACTGGTCCACAGCCCAAAGCACCACACTATCTGTGTGCGTTTGCACAGGAAGGCAGGAAGACCCTGGAAAACCAGGTCAAGAGGCTGGAGATGGTCGAGAGGAGGGAGAACAAACTGAAAGACGACATGCAGATCAAGACCCAGCAGATACAGCAGATGGCAGATAGGATCCTGGTGAGAAACATTGTATCTGGCTGATCCCCCTTTAACAGCCGCCACGAACACCCCTCAGTACCCCTTCTTCCCAGATTAGCTTCAGCATTCCGGGAGCAGGAATGGGCCTTGTCCTCCCTCCACCCTTCAGTCGCAGGGCTCTGCCAGGCGGCTCTCTATCCCACATACCTCTGCTGGCTCTGTGGTCAGCTTGTCGCTGCTCCAAAAGCGACAGATTGCAAGCACAGACACTTCAAGTGCATATGCAAGTGAGCGTGTGGCGTGTACGTGCGTGTGTGCGTGCATGTGCGTCGCTCTTCACATCGGTACGTGTGAATTCTTGTCGGTCTGTTGTGGTTGAGCTGACGCTCACGGTTGCCCTCGACTCTGCTGTGGAAGGACCTGGAGGGGAGTCTGCGGCAAGCTCAGGCCACAGCTCAGCGCATGGAGGCTCACCTGGTGCAGAAGGAGCGGCTCTACGAGGACAAGATCAAGGTAATGCTCATGTCTAACCTCACAAATTCTGCCATGGGCTGCCTTAGCTTGAAAGGCTGTGTCTGGGAGCTCCGGCACGCTATACCATATTTCAGCAGTTAATTTACAATTGTGCTGTTGTGATGTTATTTGTTACTAGTATCTGATTCTGTGTGCTCTGCAATCTGCTTCCTCTCATGTTATACCTTTCTGGTTGCCCCTGATAGAAACATCATTAGTGTCAGACTGGGGCTGTGTTTGGCTTGACTCCCCCCCCCCCCCTCCCCTCCCCTGCCCCTTTAAGTTTTTTTTTTTATAAGTTTAATTTGTGGCATTGCTGTTCAACACCATACCCCTGGCATGAAGCATTTTGGGTGCTGTGCTAATTTGCACCACTAGTGCATCCTGGCAGAAAGAAGTGCACATCTTGCAACGTCCTACGGTCAGAAAAGGGGTTATTTTTGCAAATTTTTCAGGGAGTGGTTGGCAGTTAACATCGCTGGTTAAAAAAAAAACAAGCCGAACCTGGGCAGCATGGTGGCTCAGCAAGCACTGTGTGCTCCTAGTGCCTCTCGCAGTCTGGCTATGTTACTAACCTGAACTGCTGACTCTAAGTTGCCCCTGTGTATGTGAGCTCCCTCCACCAGGTGCATCTTGAACTGCATTTAAAATATTGGTATTGTCATTTACAATTTACTGTACATATTTAATGATAACTCTAGCATTCTGCTCAGGGTGTGCCCTGACTAGTGTCTCATGCTACCTTGGGTAGGCCACAGGCTTACTGCAGTCCTGTAAGGGAGGTTGGGGAAGAATGTGTTGGCTGGTTTACTGGAGCTGGGATCCTAAATACCTACACCTGAATGGGTCCTGATGGTAGATCATAGCACCACTAGATGATCATAGAACACTTCCTGGATTTGAGGTGCCGTCCTAAAGGTTCGTGCCCTTAACTGGCACACAGCCTGCTCGGTTAACTGGATGTGTGGTTATTAATAAATGAATAAAATGGATAAAATAAATGAGTGGAGGGGAGTCCGGCTACTTAATTTTACTTATTTTCAAGAGAATGGTTTGAACTTTCAGTATCTTGAAAATCTTATATTACTGTTAGTGGACTACTAAATTATAAAAATATTTAAAATAGGAATGCACCTATATCAATACCGGTATCGGGTATCTGGCCGATTCTGCCCTCATATGCTCATATTCGTGCTCGTAAAAACTGTCCCTTATCAATAACCCAAACCACTTAACTGCAACATTACATTAAAACGCATAGCCGTGGCATTTTTCTTCTTTTCTTTTTGTTGCTGCCTAATCAGATTTTGGCATCTAGCGAGAGATTTGTCAACCGGAAACATTTGGGAAGGATACATACCCCGACACCAGCACTGGCGAGTATAGATGGGGGGTGTCAGCAGTTTGGACGTATATTAAGATAAAGGACGACGACAGAAGTAAAGCAGAATGTAAGCTCTGTTCTGCTAAAAGGTCAAGAGGAGGAAGGGCAGCATGCCATTTAACACAAGCAATTTGATATGACATCTAAAGACGCACCATAGTACAGAGTACATGGAGTTTGCTAATGCTAGCAAAGAAAGACCACGACAACAAACTTTAGCGCAAATTCTGGGGAAGCGAGAGAAAATGAAACTGAAGAGTTAGTTAAATCTGACATTAAATAACTAACGACTGTGGTTCAATCACCAATATAAGTACACCTGGGTGTACGCCTTCTTGCTCCTATTTAAAAAAAAAATGAACACTCCCACGCGGACTAATCACAGTTCTTGCATTTCGTGACGTGTAGTTGCATTTCTGGGGTGGTGCACATCGGGCTATGGTATAGGGTCCATGGCTATGTTGTACTTAGGACATCAAGTCAACGCATAACTATAAATCAGCCTTTACAGTAAAGGTTTTGTTCCCCCCTTAAAGACCTTTAAAGCTGAGAATTGAGAAAAATGTAAAGGTTGAAAAAGGCAAAACATGACACACCAGTGAAATGTGTCCTCTGCATTTAACCCTAACCATCATGACATAGCAGGGGGCAGCTAATTCAGTGCCCAGGGAGTAGTGCTTGGGGGCGGTACCTTGCTGGTCAGGGATTTGAACCAGCAATCTTTCAATTACTAGTGCATATATATATTCATGTGTTACATTTTGTTTTACAGAGTTAGGGAGGCTTAGTTTATGGTTTAAGTTAAGCCTGATGTTGCCGTACAGATAAAAAAACGATCACAGTCTCTTCCACACAGCCAGGCCGATACCCAGAGCCCAGGTATTAGGACAGAAAAACTGGGATCGGTGCTTCACAATTATCATTAGGAAAGTACACAAAAGGAATAAAGATATTTGTCTCATTTGTTGAATTTCAGTGTGCATGTCCTCACGTGTCTTCTGGGAAGTCTGACCTAGTGTTCCACCTGTCCCCCATGGCCAGATTCTCGAAGCCCAAATGAAGGCGGACATGGCTGAAAAGGAGACCCTGGAGTCCAAACAAGCCGAGCAAGAGGAAGAGGCCCGAGAGAAGTGCAAGCTCCTCGGCGAGCAGAAGGCGGTGAGGGCCTGCCGCTGTAATTAAGACAACCGCCATTGCATGTGCAGTGTGTGCCAAAACATGCAGCATGTTCTAGCAGAGGGGCGTAGACAGTAATGGAAGAAATTGCCCAAGGTGGGTAACACTGTCACTTACTAATAGATATACAGTCTCAGCTGTAGCTCAATGGAAAGCCTAAAATCTACAAGTTTTTTAATGAACCTCAAAATGGCATGTGGGGGTCAGCTATTTTTTTCACTTAATTGGGAAGAAAGTACAGTAAAATCTTGGATTGCAAGCATAATTCGGTCCGGAAACGTGCTCGTAATCCAAAGCACAAGTATATCAACGCGAAAGACAAGATGGAAATTCAGATGATTCGTTCCACAACTCAAAAATATTCATATAAAAATGATTCATACAAAATATAAAGTAAAAATACATAAAACAAATTAACCTGCACTTTACCTTTGAAAAGAATCATGGATGGTGTGAGTGAGACGAGGGAGAGGAGAAGAGGAGGGTTATTTTGTAGGACAACTTTCACTATAACTAATGGAATCTCTGCTATCTGTTGACTTACTGGAATCTTTTTCTTTTTGTGCGACTTTAACAAGGAACCTATCCAATGACAGCCGCTTTTGCCTCCTTTTTGAGTCCGCGGAAATGTGGACATTGCATTGTCGTTAAACAGATTCATCGCTCGCACTGCTACGGCCTTATTCGAGTGGTGCTTTTCTACTAAATTGTGACTATACGAGTGTAGCACGCCGACTGTGATTGAGCTTGGGAAACGATTACCTACAATCCTGCAGTGAGAGAGAGAGAGAGAGAGAGACAGAGAAGAACCATCGGCTCAGTTGTGATTATGTGACGCTCGGCAGACAAAGTGTATATGTAATACTCGTATTGCAAGACCTCGCTTGTTTATCAAGTTAAAATTTATTAAAAATTGCAAAACACTCGCAAACCAAGTAACTCACAATCTGAGGTTTGACTGTACTAGAAAATAAATCTTTACCTACTTTCAAACAAAACAGTATGATATCATTCAAAGGCGTGTAGGAATTATGAGGTTCTGAAACTACATACTAATTTCTCTCTTTCAATCCGCTTCATTCATAAATATAGCTTACAGTGCATCTCAAGTCACTGGCAGAACTATAGGCAGTGCAGACACACTGAGGCCCACAGAAATCGGGGGCCCGCTGAGGGCCAATGGGCCCTTTTGCAGGGAGGATCGGGAGGCTATTGATCTAGATTACGAAACAGGTTACAATGCATTATGAACCAAGAAAGTATTGCACGGAATTCCATTGTAATGACTCAGAAATAAATAGTATTGAATGGTGGGTTGGACACTGCATGAATGAATGTGCTGTGACTGTGCAGTTCAGGTCCATTCAGATAGCTGGCTGCCCCTCTGCGAAATGTCGACTCGGTATAGAGTCTTAAATCTTATAGCAGTGGCCCCCAATAAGGTAAATAATGAGGCTCATCTAGGCAGTGCCTGACTGTGCCCAGTGATTGATCCTGTTTATCAGCATGCTTTTCCTGTCATTACTGGTGGGTGAAAGGTCAGGTAACTTTTGGAAGGCAAGCCAAGTTCAGCTAACAGCCCTTCTCCTTCACACAACTGCAGCTGTGCAGAGTCTGCCTGTATCAAGCAGAGCTCCACTGCGTCAGAGCGAGAGAGAGAGAGAGAGAGAACGCATCGGCCTGCTTCTCATCATAGACTTTGGAGATGGCAGTATTCAACAAGATGGCTTTTTTTGCTTGCCCCTCAAACGATCCTCAGGGTTGTATCATCTGTGCATAATGCCTGCCAGAAAACGCTTAAGATGCACATAATTCAGGTAATGAGAGAGGCAGTGCCTGCACTTATGGGAAGCTGAAGGTGTCCAGATTTAAGATGCATCAGCATTCTCCTCAAAAGGGGGTGGTGCTTGGTTTGAATGGTGAAGAGAAATGCTTTTCCTGTACAAGAGCAGTTCCTGAAGTTCCAGTTGACTGTGTTAACTGGCTAGTAGGAGAGCTGAAATGACCTTTTTTATATAAATTTAGGTGATTGTACATCATGGGGTATGTCTCTGTCATCTGTTCCAGACCATCAATGCCATGGAGTCCAAGATGAAGAACCTGGAACAGAGGATTGCTGAGCTTACAGAGGCCAACAAATTAGCAGCCAATAGCAACATCTACACCCAGAAGAACATGTGAGTGTCTGTGATGGCTTAGCTTTAGCCTTCTAACATGGAGGTGGGACGGACTGGAACTTTCCACCCCGTCTTCTCTTGGTGTTCATTCACTCAAGTGTCTCCAGTATCTCCAGTCATGTTCCCAGCTGTTGGGAAATTGTGAATTGGCCTCTCGCTGATGTTGTGTGTCAAGATGTCCCCCTACCTACTCCCCAGGAAAGCCCAGGAAGAGATGATCTCGGAGCTGAGGCAGCAGAAGTTCTACCTGGAGTCACAAGCGGGAAAGCTGGAGGCACAGAATGCAAAGCTGGAGGAGCACCTGGAGAAGATGAACCAACAGGAGCAGAGCAACAAGAGCCGTTTGCTGGAGCTGGAGACACGGCTGAGGGAGGTGAGGGAACAGAGGACATTGGGGGAGATCACAACCTAGCATGGGGAGATAGGTAGATAAATAGGTACATTTTATTCACCACAATTCTGTAAAGACAAGATGGGCCTTCTTAGCGGAGGATGATAGGGCTCCACTTACTGAGCACTCTGGCAATGTGAACCCTTGGTCCCACTTTCCTTTGGCAGATGGGTCTGGAGCACGAGGAACAGAAGCTAGAGATCAAGCGGCAGGTGACTGAACTCACGCTGTCACTGCAGGAGCGTGAGTCCCAGATTAGTGCGTTGCAAGCAGCACGCAAGGCCTTGGAAAGCCAGCTGCAGCAGGCCAAGACTGAACTGGAGGAGACCACTGCAGAGGCAGAAGAGGAGATCACGGCCCTGCGGGTGAGGGCTGGCATGACACTATCAATGCACCTCAGCCATCGTACTGTTACCCCTGTGAAATGGCCAGTGTAACTATAGTGAAGTCTGCCATATTGCTAGTACTGTATATTAGAATGTGTGTTTTTCGACAATCTACAAGAATATTCACTTTCATGGTCTACACAAATGCACAGTGCCGCTGTGGTTTACAGAAATGTCCACTATCATATAGTAATATAACATAATAACATAACATCCTAACATAACAGCTTTAACATATGTTAATAACAAACATTATATGGAAATAGCAAACATTATAATCATATAACGTTTGTTATTAATGTATATTAAAGCTGTTAAGGTATGTTAAAATATTAAGGTATACTCACATGCTGCTTATGAATGTCCTGTGAATGCATAGTAAATGTATTAAGAAGGTATGGTTAACATACAGCGTTATCTAATATTCAGAGTACCAGTGAATTTCAGGAGTGTAACGCTGCTCAGGGCCTCTACCAGAATGTCCAGCTTTTGAAATGTCCAGCATCACAGTGGCCTCCATTTCTGAGCCCATCCTTCAGCATTCACCACTGTTACAGCAGTCCATGTGAAAAGCCATTACCCTGAAGCACTACCTCTCTTGCTTTCTCAAGGCTCACCGAGATGAGATTCAGCGCAAGTTTGATGCCCTTCGGGACAGCTGTGCGGTACGTGACAGCTTCTGCACCGGCTTCCATTATCACAGGGACATCTGTCTCCTAAATTATCTCAAACGAGAAATTACAATTAGTGTGAGATTTTGTGGTTCTTAGAACCCATTTGTGTGTGGGTAGCATTATGAAATGACTTTGTGTAAACACACAAGGCTGGTTTGTTTTGCTTTTAAATGCAATATAATAACAAAATTAATGCCCCCCATTCTTGGCCCACACTCCCTCTTAAGACCTTGTGCATCGTGTTTTGATAAGACAGCTGAAATCAATTCCCTCTGACCACAAGAAAACAGGAATGCATGCTCTTCACTCTGCTTTGGCTTGAATAAAGACAGTGAATAATGTTTTTATGTGATCCCTTCCCCACAGTTACGTATCAGATAGCATTGGGGGGGAAAAAGTTAAGGGTACCAACCGACCTTTTAAGGACCTTTTAATCTATGCCTAATTAACTAATCTTCAAAGGGACTAAAATATTTTCAGTTATGTAATTCAGTCATTTATACTTGCGGTACAGTTTTTGTGACATTCTTGAACCAGTGATCTTTTGGTCAATAGTCTACCATCTGTAGCATTCAGAATGTGTCAGGTGTCGTGGGATTTGACTGGATCTCTGATAGTAACAAGAGGAGCCTGGATTCAAAGTTCATGTTACCTGCCTGCACTTTCAATCACTGACAGGCCAAATCCAATTTCCTCTTGATTGTTTATTAGTTGCTTAGTAATGCCACCTGTTGTTTTACTGGAAGCTGCTTTTACTAATACCATCCATCCATGGATAGGCGGCCAGTCCTGTCACTGTGCACATATACTGCTTCACACAGCATAGGCTAATTTAGAGTCGCCACGAAGGAGCTGGACCACCTGGGAAGAAACCCAGGCAAATACAGGAATAACATGTAACCTCCACGAGATGGAGGCGACAGTGAAACCCACTGAGGCACCATGCTGCCTTTTCCTTTTTCTGGAAGATAACATTCATCATCATCTACTTCTGTTTATCTGGATGATGGTTAAAGTGGCAGACTGCCAGGTGGGTCAAAACAGACCTCCCTTACCGATGGCATGGACTCTGGCTCATTCTGTGAGATTCCTAGATGTTCCCAAGTCATTTTGGAGATATAATCCTTCTGTGATGCCCTTGGTCTGCCCTGGGGCATACTCTCAGTGGGACGTGTCCAGAACAGCTCCCTTGGAAGCTGACCAGGTGGCATTCGTATAAGATGGCCAAACCACCTTAGCTGGCTCCTCTCAATCCCAAGGACCTATTTTCAGGTCCCTCAAGATCTCCGTTCTCCTCATCGTGTCAAGCAGGGTGAGCCCAGTCAACCTGCAGAGGAACTTCATTTCAGCTGCTTGTTCTCATCACCTTGCTCTTTCAGTCATTACTCATAGTTCATGACAATAAAGGAGAAAAGGGCCATACACTATATGGATAAAAGTATCGGGACACATGGTCATTACACCTAAGGAACTTTCTTGACATCCCATTCTAAATCCATAGAAATGAATATGAAGTTCATCCCCCCCTTTGTAGAAATAACAGCTGCCACTCTTCCTGGAAGGCTTTCCACAAGATTTTGGAGGGTGTCTATGTGTGCCAATTTATCCTGAAGAGCATTTGTGAGGTCGTGGACTGATGTTGGATGTGAAGGCCTGGCTCGCAATCTCCATTCTAGTTCATCCAAAAAATGTTCAATGGGGTTGAGGTCAGGGCTCCGTGTGGGCCAGATAAGTTCTTCCACATCAAACTCACCCAACCATGTCCTTATAGACCTTGCTTTGTGCATGATGACATAGTCATGCTGGAATAGAAGAACGCCTTCCCCAAACAGTTGGAAGCTTAGAATTGTACGAAATATCATGGCATGCTGAAGCATTAAGAGTTCCCTTCACTGGAACTAAGGGGCCCAACTCATCCCCTTAAAAAAAACCCATATCATTATCCCTCCCCTACCAAACCTTACAGTTAGAACAAAGTCGTCAAGCAGATAACGTTCTCCTGGCATCCACCAAACCCAGACTTGTCCATCAGACTGTCAGACAGCGAAGTGTGATTCATAACTCCACAGAACATGTTTCCACTGCTCCAGAGTCCAGTGGTGGCATGCCTTACACCACTCCATCTAACATTTGGCATTGTGCTTGGTGATGTGAGGTTTGCATGCAGCTGCTCAGCCATGGAAGCTCATTCCATGGAGCTCCCAGTGCACAGTTTTTGTGCTGCAGTTAATGCCAGAGGAGGTTAGGAACTCTGCAGTTACTGAGTCAACAAAGCGTTGGTGACTTTTACACACTATTTGCCTCACACTGGGCGAACCCACTCTGTTACTTTACGTGGTCGGCCACTTCATGGCTGATTATCTGTTGTTCCTAAACACTACCACTTTGCAATAATACCACCTACAGTTGACCATGTAATATCTAACAGGGAAGCAATATTATAAACTTCCGTATTGAAATGGTGGCATCTTATGACAGTATCACGCTTGAATTCACTTATCGCTTCAGAATGCCCCAATCCATTGCCTGTCAGTCTCACATTCCACCTTATCATGATAGCAGTCCACTCACTTCCAAGATAGCACCTGCCCTGGAACTATTCTTGGTGATTTTTATTGTTGCTGCTTCCCACCTCGCATCAGACTCCTTTAGTACATGGTGAAGGTCCTGGTAACATAATACCAGAAGCCTAGCATCATCTGCAAATAGCTGGGATGTCACCTCTGGCTGAACCTTGTTATCCTGTCCATGAAAATCAGGAACCGCATCCTTGCCAGAACACCTAGTCTTCTTTCCAGTGCCCTGGCATAGACATAGAATGAGGCTGAAAAGCATTATTACTGAGACCACCACCCTGTTTACCGTTATAGAGGTACACCTCTGTTTACCACCCATTATAGAGGTACTTATTTGCCTTCCATGCAGCACTGAAGAGGCACAACAGCCACATCACACCAACAACATCCAATACTTGACATCTCTGGACAGATTACATCTACCCTTGCGGCCTTTCCACATTTAAGGACCATCACAGAAAATTCAGCATTAGTAAGTCTCTATCTGACCCAGCCGAAGGTTCCAACACTGCCTTCCACTGGATATCCACTGGACTATGGAGTTCCTAAAAATGTTCCTTCAAGTCCTTGACTCTCAGAGTTGGTTAGCTCTTCCCCATTCTGGCTGAACACAGTCTGAGCAAGGTGCCACAACCCCTCCTGAAGCATTGAACAGTTTTCTAAAATATCCTCGGGGATGCCTGAAAGACTCCCTCCATGGCCTTTCCAAATTTCTACCATGCAGAAGCTTTCACCATCTCAACCGCCTTTGATGCAGCTCTTCTGGACTGTCAG
Organism: Hippopotamyrus pictus; assembly: GCA_026781145.1. Classification (NCBI taxonomy): domain Eukaryota; kingdom Metazoa; phylum Chordata; class Actinopteri; order Osteoglossiformes; family Mormyridae; genus Hippopotamyrus; species Hippopotamyrus pictus. Next base: position 1,258,116 of record JAODLC010000044.1, read on the forward strand.
TACCTTTAAACTTTCTCAGGAGACGTCAAGCATGCATTTCCCTCAAGGTCTCCATCTTCAGCTTGGCAGCTTCCCTCGCCACTGGAAAATGTATTAACTGCATTCTAGCCATAGCGCTTTGCAACCACTGCGGTTCCCTCAGGCTCAGTGTTCCCGGGCTTACTCAGCACATGCGAGAAGTTTTTCTGAAGGTGTCAGTTAATTTTATCTTGCAAGGAATATTTAGCCCGACCTTCCCAGCCAGCACTGACTGCTCGTCTGGTTTGCCTAGGGCCATTGGTAGACGAGGTCGATTACCAATTCTAACAAAGACTAAAACGGAAACAGCAAGAAACCAATAGGAAAACAAGAACTAGAAACTATATAAAGCAAACACATACTGGGGGACTGGCAGGTAGCAAAAGCAATGTTCGACTGAGGAGCGGGGGAAGGGCAGGCACATACATAGATAACTAGGGCGAGACAAGAAACAGGTATGGACCACTGATGAGTATTAAAGCAGCTGTTGGCAGCTGTTTTTGTTCTGTGCACAGCAGCCGAGTTTCTTTCTTCATATCTATCTCCAAAGCAACTTTATATAGTTTTTTGCTTTATTACAAGTTTAAGTTGGATATTTTTCCTGTGCCATGAAGCTCAATGCTGCTCCACTCACTGTTACAGCCCTGCTTCATCTGTATGCAGTTGACCTTGTGAAGTGAGCACCAAAAAGGATTTGTCTTTGTTTTTCTTACTTTGCATGGCAAATGCATTTCAACCACGCTGACTCATGCCTTTAAGTACTGGGAAAGCCATCGGTGTTCTATATCAAGCTGAAGGGCGTAGGACTCACAGCGTGTAGTTTTCAAGGTTCAAAACACCCTCAGCAGACTCAGCTTTGTTGCCTTGGAAACCTTGTTCCCATTTAATCATTATCATCAATAATACTAAATCATTCATATGAGCTGATGTTTTTTTCTATTGCACATTCTTTGCAAAGTAAAAGAATAAAAGAATGAAAACACAAGTCTACAGGTCCTCTGCCTTTAAAACTGAAATGCATGTGTTCACACAACATACTGCTCTCATAAAGCTGCTCTTGGGATAAAATTGACTCTGGAGAAGTTGCAGATGGGTAAAGAAAAAGAAGTAGAAGTGACTTTTTTGAATGTTCAATGTAATTCAAAGATGGAGTGATTTTCAACTACATACAGTATCTAATGATATGTAAGTACAAGTTGTTCTTCCTTGTAGAGAAGTGGTCACCAAACCTGCTCGTAGGGATCTGCCATCCCACAGAGCTTAGGTTCAACAATGATTTAATACACCTGATACAGAAAGATATTGGAGCCAGTTATGTTGAAGCTAAACGGGCTCTAATATTAAGATGCAACTGAATGACCTGATTATCTGTATCCGGTGTTTTAAATTAGGGCTGCACCTAAGATCTGCAGGGTAGTAGGTCTCCAGGAGCAAGGCTGGTGACCACTGATGTAGAGGATTATGAAACTATTATTGTACATTAGTTTTCTTCACATCAGATTTATTCTGGGATACCAGAATACGTATGTGTGTCCAGGAATATTGTTTTTGCTGTTTAATATTCTAATGAACAGGATCTTCCTTTCATGTTAGGGACACTTAAGTGATTCTTCTTTATAATAATAAATAAAAGCAGGTGCTGGCTCAGACACTGTTCCAAAGGTCCAGAATGCCCTCGGTCATAAATGTTGTGTTCCATCTGGTTTCCTCTCAGGTGATCACTGATCTGGAGGAGCAGCTGACACAGTTGACACAAGACAATGCTGAGTTGAATCGGCAGAACTTTTACCTGTCCAAGCAGCTGGACGAGGCATCGGATGAGAATGAAGACCGCCTGCAACTTAGTCAGGATGTGGATCGGCTGCGGAGGGAGGTGGCTGACCGGGAGATGCACCTCAACAACCAGAAACAGGTATGTCACCGTCTCATCAACCATAAACAGGTACATCACCGTAATCACCACAACAACCAGAAACAGGTATGTCACCATCTCATCTACCATAAACAGGTACATCACCGTAATCATCACAACAACCAGAAACAGGCGCATTAGTGTCATCATAGCATCAACCAGAAACAGGTACATCATCATCTCGTGAACCACAAATAGGTACATGATCTTCATCTTCATCATCATCATCATCTCAAAGGCCAGAAACAGGTACATATTCATCTCAATGAATCATCATCAACTCAACATCCAGAAACAGGTACATATTCATCTCAATGAATCATCATCAACTCAACATCCAGAAACAGGTACATATTCATCTCAATGAATCATCATCAACTCAACATCCACAAACAGGTACATATTCATCTCAATTAATCATCCTCAACTCAACATCCACAAACAGGTACATATTCATCTCAATGAATCATCATCAACTCAACATCCACAAACAGGTACATATTCATCTCAATGAATCATCATCAACTCAACATCCACAAACAGGTGCATCATCTTTGCAACAACCACAAAATGGTTCATCAGCAGCATCATCATCTCATCCAACAGAAACAAGTACATTGTCATTACCTCAATGACCAGAAACAGGTGGGGCTGCATGATAACAGATTTTGATTTCTTTGTGATTATATGGTGCAGCAGGGTTAAGGTTAGGGTCAGGGTTAGGGTTAGGGTCAGGGTTAGGGTTAGGGCTTTAGATGACGGGGGAAACGTTTGTCTGGATGTTGGGTTTTCGATACTATATGAACGTTCACTTGCCCCCACTATTTAGAAAACAAATTAGTAGTATGCTTAAAATATTAATGAGATGCATATTGTGATGCCCAGAACTTAGTAATCTTTATAAATTTGTATCCTTATGTTTATTAAATTTGGTTAGTGGAGCACGCCACGTACTACTGTTTTGCTATGTCATGGAAGCTATAAGCACAGAAACAGCTCAGCAGCTATAACATCTTTTGAAAGAAAAGTTATTGTGGATAAACAAAGTAAAAAAGACTTCTTGCAGTTTAATGTCCTGCACATTTATTAAACATAAGGATGTGTGGAATGTATACAGATTACTAATATTTTAGGCATACTAATAATCTGCTTACTAAATTGTGGGTCTAAGTGAACGTACGTATAGTACTGAAAAGCTGTGTCCAGACAGATGTTCCGCCTGTCATCTAAAGCTGTGGTGGTTATTGAACATGTGCCACATAATCGAGAGGAAATCGAGATTTCATATTGTGCAGCTCTAGAAACAGGTGTATTATCATCCTCTCAACAACTGGGTATATTATCATCCTCTCAACAACTGGGTATATTATCATCCTCTCAACAACTGGGTATATTATCATCCTCTCAACAACTG
>JAODLC010000044.1:1304006-1317157 GCA_026781145.1 Hippopotamyrus pictus
ACACCTATGCCCACAGCTATCTTTCAGACTTGATAAATATAACATTCCCATTCAGGTGGATGTGGAGATGTATGGATCACCCAGCAGGAATATACTCCTCTGGTACCCTGCATACATTTCAGTCACTCCTCACAGTAGCACATAAACGGACGTATTGAATTATCAGCTGATGCTAAGACGCATGCTGCAACAGATAAACATGAAAAATTGAAGCCAATTACTGCACTTTAATGAATAGCTACAGCTCATGAATAACCAGCATGGTAGTGATGGCATAGCCAAGTCACACATTTGCGTAAGGAACCCTTAACCGTTTCCAGACCACCAGAAAAGTGCCACGTTGTTAGACACAAAGACATGGCAGATTGTTTATGTGAGAGTCATGCAAGTCATGCAAAACAAGATGACCGAGAGAGAGCAGGAAGCCTGGGGCGTCACATGGGTAGGAGGGGCACACGAGGCAGATCACGCCACGCAGCCTGTGATGCGAGACGACCTCCACAGCCACAGCCACAGCGCGGGAAGGACAATGCACCCAAGCGCAAGACCGGTGATGTCACACTGTCGCTAATGACTACTTATAACGTGTTCCATTTGAACTCGGAAGTCAGAATTTCACTCTCCATCAACCGAAGTGAAAGCTGTAGTTATCACTTACATCATATTTGTGTCTCATTAAATCAGTCAACTGTCCAACCTATATGTGTGGACATGCTGCTACGGTGTTTGTATGTGCAAAATACCATAGAATGTGTCATCATCAATTGGTACCGCTAATGACGGCTAACACTGAACTGGCTAGAATGGGAGATCCTAAATGGCTGTCTGCCTTGCTGTACTGGAACGCTGTTGACTTAGAGGTGATGTCATTCCCAGATCCGACTTTGGACCTCCGAAGTAAATGGAACACAGCATTAATTTTTGGTTTGGGGTGGGGGATGGAGGGGACATGGGATGCAAGGAGGACCCGAAAGCTCACCCCCGCGGGCTCTGGGCTCTAACACCGCGATAGCTTTCACATCGATCGCGGAGGGCTTACGTTCACGATGGACTCCTTGAACTTGATGTGCAGCCGGTATCGGGATATGGCGATGATGGCGTCCTCTGCTCTCCCCACATACTCCGCAGACTCGCCATGTAGCTCGGGGAAGGGCACCTGAGGCCGGGGCAGCACCGCGGCATTACACGAGGGGGAGACGGCAGCAGCAGTCTGGTGGGGGCGATCAGCTGGCCCTCCCCTCACCTGCAGGTTCTCCTCCTCCAGGACTGCCGGCTTCTTCGGGAAGATCTGATTGGGCTGCATGCACTCTGGACTCCGCTGCCCCTCCTCCTCCTGAACAAGAAGCAGTAGCTATGATGACGATGACCCAGTCCCACAACCCTCTGAAACCCAAGTCTTCAGTTCTGTCATTCAGTGAATGAGAGGCAGGGAACCATGTTAAAAAAAGATAAACGACCCAAACACTATTTTTTTGCTTGGGGGAGGGAGGAGCATTAGATTAGTTAATTGGTGAGCTTCCTAAGGAATCATTGGCATAGAAAGTTTAGCAAGGACTGTGAACTGGGAGCAGGCAGAGTTAAATATTCACAGTGCAGCCTGCGCTGGTCAAAGGAAAAGCCCAGCGCGATCAGCCAGGAAAAGCGTGATTGTCAGGGCGCCGAGGCACACTGGAAGGACGAGCGTTTACGTGGAGGGGCGTCACAGGCACTGGCTAGAGCTGACAGAACTGCCAAACAATCATCAACCAATCACACGAAATGCATGACGGCCCACAGGACTGCTAGACAAAATCAGACCTGCCAGCTGAAAGATTGCAGGTTCGAATCCCCGACCAGCAAGGCACCACTGAGGTACCCTGAGCAAGGTACCGCCCCCAAGCACTGCTCCCCGGGTGTTGAATTAGCTGCCCCCCGCTATGTCACGATGTCACATATGGGTTAAATGCAGAGGTCACATTTCGTTGTTGTGCACTGTGTGCTGTGGTGTGTCAACAATGACCACTGATCACCGAATTCAAATTCACTTCATATACATATCAGTTCACCTGGTAACAGGATAGTCTCCTGTTTACAGAGTCCCTCCTATAAACATACGCAGCGCTGACCTGAGCTCCTGAGAGAATCTGGCTGCACTGGAAGGGAGGTGCAAAGGAAAAGGCAACACAGCTGGCGCGGGAAAGTGAAGTCAACTGTTAGCATTGCAAGGTTCAATCATACTGACACTTACTTCAGCAATTAAATAGCCATAGAAGTGAAGCCATTTCTTTGCACTACTCAGAAAGAAACAAGGAGCTGAGGTTCATTTGCTTTTCTTTCAGGAACAGGAACCCTGTAAGGCGGTCATAGTAAAGACGGTGGCGGTTATACAGGAAGCCTAATGGACTTGTGAGTACATCATGACAGACGGTTCCAAACAAAAAAACTTATTTTAGAAACAGTGCTATAACAGTGTTATATTCAGCTATATGAGGACAACAGAGCTGAACCAATCAGACTGCAGCATCAGGTAGATGCTGGTCCTGAGGCCTGTTGGCTGAATCCCTCAGAGTGGCAGGAATTAAAACAAAAGTTTGGGGTTCTTACTATGTCTCAACAAAGGGAAAAGGTCGTCACATTTATGAATCAACTACTATCCAATCCCACAATGCCCTTCCAATCTGATCTGAATCAGCCACTGTCCAATCCCACAATGCCCTTCCATACCAATGTGAAACAGCCAATCCCACGATCCTCTTCCACAGCCACCATCCAATCCCACGATCCACCTCCATGTCAAATCTGCCGCTGTCTATTCCACTATCGAGCGTCTTCATGACATTTGGCCGCCAGGGCCGCAGAGACGCTCGACCCGCTCTGAAAAGCCCCACTGTGAGTCCCGACTCGCCCCTGGGCCGGCCAGGAGGAGGCGACGGTCTACATTCAGGTCTGACGAACACATCGCTGCTCTGTGTCGGCCACGCGTGCAGAGAGGGCCCCTTCACAGCTGACGGGGGGGGTCATGTCCCAGCAGCTGCATTCTGAGTGAGCCCCCCCATGCCGGTATTTTAATAAGGGAAGCTGGAGGCCCGGTGGATGGTCCGGCCCAACCACTCTGGCAGCTCACTAAACATGCTAAGGCCAGTCGCTGTGTCAGAAAGCGGCCAAGCGGGCAGTGCCGCTGGCAGGAGACCGCACGGGTGTCTCCGGTGTCATGCTGGCTGAGGTCCAGGCCGGAGACGCTGCTATGTGCTGCTATGCTGTTTACTTCCGGGGACTCCTGCCTCCGCCTGTCCCTGCTCGCGTCCTGAATCCGGCCACCGGCGATGGAGAGTAATAAACCTACAGTAGCCTCACCAAGAGGGGGGTGTACTGGGACACTCAGACACTGATCCCAGGGCGAAGGGTGTGTGTGGGGGGGGGGACTCTGCTATTATGGTGTGACCTCCAGGGAGACACCATGCCTGAATGAATCGATGATGAGTGTCCAAACCCACCGACTGCATGGGGGAAGACAGACAGGGAAATGTTTGTATAGCCAGTGAATGCGGTGGGGGTGGAGAGGCTTACCATGGCCCCGCTGACAGCGTGCTTCAGTCGCCTGGGAACGCCTGTCTCCGACACAAGACCCCAATCTCAGTCTGCGGAGAGGGCAGACGGCTTTCAGTAACACAGAGCCCACAGGCCTGCCAGGGCAGGGGACTGTTATGCTGGATGGTCATTACTGGCAATTCAGGAAGTGCAACAAAGCGGCCATCACTCACCAGATAAGAGAAACAGATGAGGAAACCTGCAGGTGATTCCGTCTCAAGTGACCCTCCCAGTAAGATGACATTGGACTCTGCAAGGAAGCCAGAGGAAGAAAGAAAATTAATTCAGACGATAGTAAAGGATAAATCACAAGAATGAACCCAATAAATAAAGCAGTGCCAAGTGAAGGGCTCTAGGGCGGAGGGGACACAGGTGGACAGGAGGGTCCATCCTCACATTGCTTCCAGTTTGCAGTCCTTAAAAACCACATTTTGCACAAATATTTTCTGCCACTTTTGCTAATGAGCAATGAAAGCTACATTCACTGTGAGTAATTATGATCAAATTAAAAGTCAGTTTACACAACAAACATTTCTAAGCACAGACACACACACACACACACACAAACACACACACGCACGCACGCAGAGGGCTGGGGTGGAGCATTTCCTTTGCCCACTGCTTCCGTATCTTAACTTCCTAATTTCTTCTTCGTATCCCGGCCATGTCGCGGACGAGCGATCCTGCAGCCCGCGCCCAGTGCTGCTAAAGGTCACGCGTTGCTCGGACTGACATTCGATCTGACGGGAGAGGAGCTGACCTCCATTGAGCTGGCTGGCCCACCGACACAGCTAGAGCTGGGCAGACAGACGCAAAGTCCAACGGTATCAGCAAACTACTCACAGTTCGGCCCGTGAGGACAGCAGGGTGTGGGGTGGTTAAGAAAGGAAAAGCGACGCCAAGATCCTGTGTGACGCAATGATGGTGTGTGATCGACCAGCCGTGCAGCCGCCTCTGCCCCACAGCCTCCACTAAACAGCTGGAGGACAGTGATTGTCCTTATCCACAGGAACATGCGCACACGCATGTGCTTATCACAGCCAGACCAGCCCATGCCCCTTGGGAACTCCCGGGGGCCACCGCGCCCCCCTCTCATGGCCCCACCTCCCACTAGCGTGCTTTTAACACTGCGCCAACGGCTTGGGACACATGCAGGAATGGTGGCGTCTCCTGCATGCTGCCCATGGAACTGACCACGCTGTCCATGCAATTCGCTTTCCCCACGCAGCAGATTCTGCGTTTTCATTCTGCTCGAGAATCCGGCGACTCCTGGAAGCACCATGTTGCCAACATTGGGACATCAGAGCATAGAAATGCTCACTTGTGATTCCTAAAGCAAGGAATGGGGGAGATGCCACTCTTAGCCGACCACTCGACATGCAGTGTCGCACACAGGGGCGGCTAGTGACCTGAGATCAAAATTAGCGACTTTGGTCCGTCCAGAGCACCCCCACGGAGCCCCGTGAGGAGAAGGAGAGACATTTAGGCACGGAGGTCACTGCCACGGTCACTACACTCACCCCGCATAACATTCAAAACCATTGTTGCAGTGCCTTGTGCAGAGAAACCTGTCCTCTTCTCCATCTGGAGTAGGGCTTGGTGTGTTAGGAAGCTGTACCTATGATATGGTCACTGTGATTTAACTCTGATTTCACTGCTTTTGAGCAAGGTCCTTAGCCCCTAATTGCTCCAGGGAATCGCTGAACCGACTTTTTCGCTTGTATGTCACTTTGGATACAAGCATCGACTAAATAAATAAAATGCTCACTTGCCTGTCTGCTGCTTCTTCATCAACAAAGAATTCATTTTTCAAAGATTACAGTGTATGTTGTAAAGGTGTTATATCATGAAGGGGTGTTTACTGTAAAACCTGTAGCAACCAGCATATGACGGGCCTGAGATAATCTGAGGAAGCACAGATGCGGCCGTTGCTTACTGCATTTCCTGCGTGAGCAGACCATGTGGTCGGTTTAACCCCCTCATCATATGACTCTCACACCTCCCAGCAGAAGGACCTGAAGCGTCGATTGAGTGCCGACGTTCGGAGCGCCTGACCATCCCCAAGCAAAGACTGCACTGACAATAGACGCTATCAAAACTGCACTTGCATACATTCAAGATCTCAGCCTGTAAAAAGAAAATACCATTGCTCCATCTGAGTGACACAGGCTATGGAGTCCTGTGAACATTTCTAAAGATTCACGTGTGCCAAGGACATGACGTTCCTTTCAAAGGGCTTTTAAGTTGAGCATTGCTTTTCATTCTCACAATTTCTGGTGACGCTAGTAATGCAGCAGCAACTGCTGACGCAGCCAGTGATATACATCTCCAGCTGCATGCCATCAGCTGCATGCCATCAGCTGCATGCCAACAGCTGCATGCCAACAGCTGCATGCCAACAGCTGCATGCCAATCAGGGACAGCCGCAGTGCTCAATAACTGACAGCCATATTGCATGTTTATCATATAGCATGTTTAGACCTGCACACCATTACTTGCACAAAAGGCCTCTTATTTTCCAGATTTATAACAGTAACAAGATAACTGCCTAACCCTAACTGCCTAATAACTACACCATAACAATCACTGTGCAACCTGCAATGGATCACAAATGGTAAATGTCTGTCCCTTTTTCAGACATTAAAGTGTATTTAGTGCAACATTTCAAACGTTAAGCAAACAAAATTTCAGTGACTATACATATCTATGTGTATGGTACAAAGGCAGTGCATTAAATAGATCATCAATCTGAAAATTAAATTAATTTTATTCTGCAGTAGTAAATTAATACTATATACCAGTCGACAATTTATATATGGAAAAATCTACATTTAACGGTCTCCTTAATGTTTACTAAATTGCAGTCTATGGGTGTAAGATAACACCGAGTCATTCTGTCAGTAGCTCGCTTCATACCTGTAACTGTATCGGTTAAAACCCCACTTACTCTATTTTCGAAAGCATTAGTGGTCATTTTCCCTACTCTATGAAATAATAGTCGCCATATGATTCACTTTCGCACGAAAGCCGAAGCCTGTAAATGCCCTGGCATGCGCATCGCCCCTCATGTCAGGAGATAAGATGCGACCTTTATACCCTGGGTTAACCGGGGTTAGACGGACACCAGGGCAGCAGCTCCAGCAAACCCTAACGTAACGGAAGGAGCTCCGATAAAGCTGGTCTGCCGGCGGATCACGGCCATTGGGGTGTCGTAGCCATGCCCATTCATAAAAAAGGCAGAAGCACCGGGCCACGCTGACAGCAAAAGCGGCCGTGAAACCAGACCGACCGGCGATAAATGATGCATCAGGCAGCTCGCTAACTAAACGGCTCTGCCCTCTGGGGCGACCGCCGCACCTACATTAAAAAAAAGCCTCCGCCACGTTACACTCAGGAAAGCAGCGGTAACAGGGCGCTCAGGCGCCTCTCCTATTCGAAGAGGGTCGCTCAGCAGACGGGAGAACCGCACCGACTGTCACCGCAACCGGCCGGCTATGGCTGGCCCTTAAGGGCTTCCTGACAGCAGCACGGCGGCTAGCGAGCTAGCCGCTCCCTCGGATCCATCCAGCACATCCCTGTAAGCGAGGCTCTGGGACCTAAACTGAGCACCCTCACATTAAACGTAGACTGGCGGGAGGCTCGCGCGAAAAGGTGGCCCACTGGGCGCCGCGCGACTCCGGCTCTGTTTTTGTTGTTGTTATGAGATGGAGGGCGGACCCCCCTCCTCCGAAAAGGCGGAGGCCGCTGCGAAACACCGTCTCACCTGAGAGGGAATTCCAGCGGGGAAACCGGCAAGGTGGCGATTCCGTCAGCTCTTCGTGCACCCCGTCCGAGGTCGCACGCCTAACGGCGCGATAAACAAGCTGTCGACTCCCTTTGCCGTTTCAGTTTGTCCGCTTGTAAAGCAGAGTCGCCATCGCCGCGTATCTAACCCTGGACTCCGTGCGTACGTGACGTGCGCCTGCGTCATCACGCATGCAAGGCCGGAGAGGGGGCGGGGCCGGGGGAGGGGGAGGAATAGTAAACAAAGTTGCCATCTCGCAGGTTGTAACAGCGGTACTTTCGTTTCCCCTCGATTTTGCGGAGAAACCAGTCTTGTATCGCATCGCTGTAACACTGTATACAGCTTCACCGATTAAAATCTTTTTTCTAAGTCGTTATTCAAATTCAAAATACGTAAAAGGTTCGAAATGGCGAAAATAAATCATGAGTGTTTGACTTGGTAATTACACTTTTTACGCCCTCACTTAAAATGTGTTAATCGGTGTGGTAACCCTGACTGTAAACAGGCCGGATAGTGGCTGGTAATTGATGTATGGAACAAAAGTAATTTAGTAGAACGCTGAAAATGCACACAAAACAGGAAAATGTATTTTCGTTAGATTTTACTATACGTATCTAAGAAACTAAGCTGCTTGCTAAATATCCGTACGATTTCCTTGAAATGACCATTCAGCTGCACTGCTCATGCATTGTAATCCCTGTCTCTGTGGAATTAAGAAATTTCAGTTTTTTACTTTTAAATTGCATTAGTTTTTTTTCATTAGTCCTGGACGTGTTCAATTATTTGTTTCAACTAGCTACCTGTATAACAAACATTTTTCCGCTGTAGACATTCCGCTGTGGCCCTACGGAATGTCAACAAATCCATCCTTCCATTTTAAAGAAACCGCTCGTCCAATGCAGGGTCGCGGGGGTCCGGAGCCTATCCGGAAGTTACGGGCGAAGTTACAGGGAACAACCCAGGCCTTACCATCAACCTATCGCAGGCATGGAAATACTTAAAAAATCAGTAGATGAAGGGAGGACCTTGCGCTCGCCCGTTATCATTGCATCAGTCTTGTAGGGGACACCTCTACGAGCTTTGCACAGGACCGCTCATGAAGCTCTGGCTTTTACTGCTGAGTTCGCCGTGTAACCGTTAAACGGGTCCAATATTGCAGCACCCAACATGGCTGGCACAGTAGCCATATTTCGAGAAAGGGATAAGCATAAAGTACAAAAGAGAAGAATGCCAAGACACGGGACAATACGGGCATTATTTTATGATCAATATATTTAATCGAGTCGTGGTTGTTAATTACACAAGAATAATACTTACGCACACTATTTTCTCTCAAACAACAAAACAAATCGTTTCATTGGTCATGTAATTTTGTAAAATATGTGAACATGAATCTCCACTCGTTTGGTTTGTGCGTGCGGGTAACTTACATCCAGTTCCTAAAACTCTACTGAACCAATTTGGTAACTAGTATATTAGAGCATATTATCTCATACACTTAAACTGACAAGGACACGGTTGCTGAGAGAGAGATTTTGAAAAAATATGTCCAGTATTAACGAATCTTGGGATATCGGCATATGACAGACAAGTCTTTTTTTTAATCTCGTGGGATTTATATTCGATAGTGTCCTGTGTGTAGTGCAGCAAAGAGGACGGCAGAGGACATCACTGTTCAGCTTCGGAAAGCCAACAATGTAGACCATTGTTACTAATCTTAACACAAGCAGGATGCTGCAGAATAATATAGAACAGTGTAGAATAAACCAGCTACAATAATGTAAAATAGTGACCTGATGAAATGTGATTCTGGAATGCATGACATCCAATTAACATCTTCTTTTGAAATAAAATCTTAGATGTTTTAGATTTAATGAAAATTCTATACTAACCCCCCACATCCAGAATGTGTCACTTGGATTAAAAATGTCAATGATGTACCGTGCTGTTCCTGCATTGGGTGGGTGGGTGGGTGGGGGGCTCCCTCCATTTGACTCTTTGATTGGACTTTACCGAAAGCTCTAATGCTAACGATCAGTCATCCTCCTCGTGCTACAGCTACAGGTAGGTGCTGCTGTGGCATGCTCTCTGGAGTCCCGGCTCTGTGTGAGACCCAAAGGACTGTGGCAGCTACTACGAACGCTGTGCTGTGAATGTGTAAATGTTCAATTCATCTTCAGTCCAACCATTACTCCCTGTGCATGTATGTATATATATATATATATATATTTTTTTTTTTTTTTTTAAAAAAACAGTACAGAGAGTAAGGGTTGGTGCTATGCTAGGCATATCTGATCTGGTGGGATAACAATATGTCATTAAATAGTAAGGAATGCGCAAGATGCCATGTTACTTTCGAACAAAGTCTCTGAGCGAAAATCTGTGGAAGTCACAGCCAGCTCAATAGGTATTTGTTCAGCACAGAACATAAAAAACATCCTTGCTTTTATCCGATATTTTAAGATCAACCATACCAAAAGAACTATAAAGAAAATTTACACAGCAACAATAACCAAACATTTTTTAATGAAAAGTCTCAGGGAAGGAACTATCTTTCCTTGTTCTCCATCATCCAAGGGAGTTAATACTTCTGTACAGCCACCGCTGAGTGGTGCGGTAACATAATTCATGTGGTTTAAACAACACCATCTTCCCTGGTTACAAAGCAGCCATTACTGTGAGCAAACCTCAATGATCTGTATTATGGTGTTCAATTACACAGGAAGTCTTCCCACTCTGCAGTCTGACAATTTCCACGAAGGGCACTAGTGGGTAACGTCTGTTCCTGTCAGTGTGCAGGTGACTCTTCCAGAAGCAGGAAGCGATGTGTTCGGGAGTGGGGAGTATTTTCTGCATGGCCCACACGAGGCTATCCTGAGAAAAGGCCTTCAAGGTGGCTGAGCTTCTTTAGGTCTGGACGAGCTTGTGGGCCTCGTAAATAAATCTATACACTATATTTCAATATAATCAGCACATTTGTTTCAAGAATATCTAACATGTTATATTTTGTAAACAATATACAAGTCCATCGTTCTGTACTATTAAAACATGTGCAATTGTTTACTACCAACTTCAACAACACATCGAAACGATAAAGACTAGTAGTGGAACGTTTAATTAGAAAATTTAAACAATTCGAATAACTCGACTGATTCTTCACGATTCGCAAACCCTAAGTGCTTCGAGGGGTCTGTACTAGAGCTACAGCAGGGCGCCTCACGCTGGCTAGTCTATGACATGACGGTGCCAGGTGGCCTAAACAGAATTCACTGATCTCATGTGTGAAAAGAACAGACTGGGTGATTATATCTGCCACTAGGCACAGAAGTGGCCTTTCAGTCCGTATCGGTCGATCCGTCCTTCCCCCTATGTCGAGATGTGACGTTGAAGGATCTGGACAAACAGTGTATCAAGGCTTTTGGTTCTCATGGTTTAAAACAAACCCTCGTCATGTCAGTTTCATCACGTACTGAGCATTTTCATTGATTCACTGGGGCCTCCTTTTGGCAACAGTATTTTTCTATACAAAGTCTTTTCCACGGTTCGTTTATCGACACTTATATCCAGGAGTAATTAAACCTGGCGTTGTCTGAATCAGTATAGCATCTCACCTCACAGGAGAGGAAATCCAAGCTCTTTTTAAATTCTGGCTTAGTGTTCAAAGGCAAGAAGTGAGGTGACACTGGAAACAGTAAAAACTAGATGATCCAGTTCTGTTGCAGGCGCATTGTTCTCTCTCCCCACCTTCCCAGAAGCAGAAACTCCACACACGTTCTATATGGACAGCAGCAGTGTTAAGATGAGTGTAAACATAAAACATAAAAACAAAACACCGTCAAGTGCTATTACTGGTAACCACTGTTTGCAGCACATGATGCTATCTACCAGAAATTGGCTATGAGACGATAGCAGGATTCAGGAGGCCAGATTCATAGCTAACCTTCCTGCATGAGGTCTTCTGCGAACACCACCTTCTGACTCGTATTACTGGATTGATAACCCAGGTGTCACACAGAGGTCATATAAAAATGAAGCGGGCTGAGCAGTCACAGAGACGGCAGCTTTACATTGCGCTGCAGGGCCAAATTAACGTGTGTTTGCCAGAAACTGGCTGGCTGGCTCTCGCAGTCAAAACGCTTTGCTGAATCCAAATGGAAAAATGACGCAGATATGGTGAAGCCAGCACAGAGGCTGCTGTGTGGGGGGGTACATGCAGCTTAAGTCATATCTTCACTGGCACTTCTGAGCGCTTATGGAGGGGGAATGACTATTCATAAACAATTAAATGAACCAGTTTAACCAGGTATCAAACACATGGCATAATCAGTTATCATTGGTGCATTATGAGCATTTGCTCAATGCCTAAATCCCTTTCAATAAGTGCTATTTTTGTCACATCTAACATCTTGGCTGTGGTTTTACCAACCACATTCTATACCAATAGAGCTGGTTTTTGTTCTCTCTTTATATCACTTCTGTAAGGCGGGGGGCACTGGGTTGCTGTAATCTACGGCAGGTAGGGGTCTTCATCCACGCAAGGGCAGCTGGGGACGGTTTCCGGGAGCTTGCTGGCTCGCAGAGTTGGGGACCACGTGCTTTTTTTTGTTCGCTAGCAAAATTACAAAGAAAAAAACAACCAACAGAAAGAGCAGCAATGGACAGTCAGTGCGTGGACAGTTTTTGAGGTAAATATGCAACAAACTCAAGATGTAAAAAAAAAAAAGCTGAGGTTGACTTCACCGTGGCTGCAATACTGAAAATAATACTTACGACTTCACTACCAAAGCTCTATTCTTGAAATTAGCATTTCCTATTTTTTTTCGTCGTTTTTGTCTTTTTTTCCCAAGTTGATCACATGAGGCTAAATCTAAGGGAATGTGTGTCGGGGCGGGGGGATCCTCTGGGTATCATGCTATGCTGTGAGCAGAGGAAGCTACTGCAGATGTCTCTACGACAGGTACAACCACACATAACACGCTTCTCTTATTACAGATGCTCCAAAACATATCAGCAGGAAACTACATACATTACTCCGGTTAGCTATTTAGAGTCTTTGAGGACTATTCCGCAGTCATATTTATCACGATTTCACCTGTAACCGTTTCGTACTCTACGCTACGTCTTAAAGACAAAAACAAAACTCTGAAAAAAATTGCTTTTGCAAAAAGTAGCAAATTTGGTCAGTGTCTTTTTAAATAATTATAGTGCTTTCTGATGGCTTAAGACAAAGTCTTTAGTTAATCTCACCCAGTGGCAAACTAGAGAACAAAGGGGCATTTAATGACACCGCAGCTACAAACTCTTCTCATCCCGAGTTTGTTTTTTGTTTCCTGTTATTTAAAATGCAACAGCTAGGGCTGTTAAATACAGTACATTTCGAAGTAATGTCCTTTATCAAAATACATAAAACGTTTATAAATTCTTCTTTCCTTCCGTAAAAATTACTTTTGAAGAGTTTCTGAGTGTTGGGCAGCTGTTAGACAGCTTCTCCTTCCCCAAAGTGGGGGGGGGGGGGTCTGGTTGGAGTGGGAGGCAGCACTTTGATGAGAGGAGCTACGCACCCCCATCTGGCAGGGAGAGGTACTGCAGCAGCTCACCCACCCCGCCCCTCCTTGCACAGCTCCTTCCGAAGTCCTGCATCTCCATCATGGCTTGTCACTCCTGCGTCGAGGCTGTGCATCAGAACTCCCACTCCAGGATCTCCTCGCGGTTGGCGGCTCGCTCCAGCCGGTGAATGATGTTGTCCAGGTTAGCCATCTTCTCACTGCGCCTCTGAGTGCTCTGACTGAGCTTGGCATTC
>JAODLC010000044.1:1341900-1363265 GCA_026781145.1 Hippopotamyrus pictus
TTAAAGGTGATATCATATTACACCAACTCTTCACTCCCTAGGTTTTTTAAAGGTGATATCATGTTACACAAACTCTTGTGGTAAATGACTTTTCATGCCAGGTGAACTTCTGGAACAGTCCAAACCTCAATCAATAGCAATGCCATATCTCTCACACACGCACACAGACAGAGCAGCACACTCTAGCTTCTCTCTGTATCACATCCCCCACACCTGCTCTGATCATGGAGAAAAGCCATTTACAGGAGTATTCCATAATCACAGCGCCTCGGACAGCTTAAAATAACTGCTGAGTTAACGATAAAAATGAACAAAACAAAAGCACATCACAGGGAGGGTAAAGCGATCAAGCGCTGAGGATTTTCTGTTGACATCAGCCAAAGTAGCAGAAGAGCAGGGAGGGACCCTAGATGCCCCCCTCCCAGCTGGTCCCACATGCTAGCAGCATCTTCAGGTGGTACCAGGGAAGGCAGATACGTGGCGCTATTTCACCTTGCAGCATCATATGGTTACGGTGTCTGAATAATCATCAGCCAACGGGAGGAGTTTATCTGTGCTGAAGTTTAGCCTCCTTTGACAGAGGGGTCTGAACTATGGGTTTTGGTGGTTCTTCTACACCAGAGCAACGCATAGTGAAAGTTAAGCATTAAGATTAATGAGCCAGGCAGTCATTCAAATATGAAGATCACCTGAGAGAAGCTTCAGAAGACAAAAAGCCAGCAATAATTGGATAAATCTGGCCAGTCTAAGCTAAGCAAAACCAGCTACTGCCAGTCTACACTAAGCAAAACCTGCTACTGCCAGTCTACACTAAGCAAAACTGCCCACAATGAAATAAATAATTCTGGCAGGCTTCAGTACCACGCAGATTGGAATAGTGGTATCTAAACAAAACAAATACATTTTTTTCTGAAAAGCCACTCTTATTTTTTTTAAACTTTGTAGTACCATTGGTCTTAGTTTGGATGGTGGTTTAGGGGAATTCCCCTGAAATTCAATATATTTTATATATTGTTTGTCACATTTACTGCTGAGCAAATGTACCCCAAACAGTGCCAATTTAGGCTGTAAAACAAGGAAAATCAAAAACTTCATTTTTCATTTTTCTTACTAGTGAATCAAATAGAGTAGCAAAACTTCATAAACACTTAGCCAAAGTCTACAGTAAAGGACTTTTACATAATTTTCAGATGCATTGTGGGAACTTAAACTCAAACTCTACAGCCAATGTGATGGCTTGAGAAGAAAGTGCTCCTTGAGTCCATGTAGCTGAGTGCTCCTGTTTGTTAATACATAATGCGGAAGTGGTGCTTTATTTAAGAGTGAGAGAGAAGAGGGGCTCCACCAGAAGGGTTCCACCATAACCATAAATCCTTTTGCCAGCAGGTGTCAGGAGTGCTCCCATGATCAGGAGAGGATGTGATGTCATCCTGCGGCCATCTCCCATAACCATAAACCCGCCACAGCAACAACAGAAGAAGGCAGAGTTATCTTCCTTACCACCGAATGCTGGTGCTGCCTATTTAAGCCTTTAAATAAGAAAGTGACCTCACAACCATAACCAGGTCCCGCCCCCAAGAAGACAAACAAGAAGGCTAACCCACTTCAAATGAGCTCAGCAGCCCCCCCGATTCACCCCTCTGAGGGTCTCTCACCTGGGGCTTCAATCAGCTGTTTGTAGACTCCAAGGAAGGCTGACTCTGCCTCTTTGCTCCGTTTATTAAGTGCTACCACCTGGAAGAGAGAAAGAGTGTCATAAACCAGTTGGGAGGGGGATGTGCACACAAACGCACTCAGGTATATAAAGAATAACACTGAATCTGAGAGAAGTAACAAGGAACTGCTCATTTTAGCTACAGCTATACTCTGAGATTGTGGTGTGACGGCATTACTTGCAATAACACTGTAACTGACAGGAGTAACAAGGAGCCAGTCATTTAAACTGCAGGTATACTCCAAATGAAATCACAGCGTGATGGTGTTACTCCAGAATAACACTGTAACTGACAGGAGTAACAAGGAGCCAGTCATTTAAACTGCAGCTATACTCCAAATGACATCACAGCATGATGGTGTTACTCCAGAATAACATTGTTTCTGAGAGGAGTAAGAAGAAGCCGCTCATTTTAACTGCAGCTATACTCCAAATGACATTACAGTGTGATGGTGTTACTCCAGAATAGCACTGTATCTGAGAAGAGTAAGAAGAAGCCGCTCATTTTAACTGCAGCTATACTCCAAATGACGTCACAGCGTGATGGTGTTACTCCAGAATAACATTGTATCTGAGAGGAGTAAGAAGAAGCCGCTCATTTTAACTGCAGCTATACTCCAAATGACATCACAGCGTGACAGTGTTACTCCATAATAACACTGTATCTGCGAAGACTAAGGACCCACTCATTTTAAGTGGGCCAGCGTGACAACGTTACTCCAAAATAACACCATATCCAATTGCCATGCAGATGAAGTGACAAGGAGGCCCTCCCCATTCCTGTCCCCACCCAGCTCTGCCCCCCCCCCCCCCAACTCTGCGGGTTCCAAAAACCAATTAACAATTCATTAGGAGAGACATAAGAAGCAAATGAGCTGCCACCTGGCCCTGTCAACGGGGCAGCTGTGATGGCGGTGCATAGGAGCCCCCTGCCGTGTGGCCCGAAAGCAGAGTGGAGACGGTGCCCCCGTCAACCGACGCAGGTACACACCCGCACCCCGCCCCACACCCCGCCCCACCCCACCTCACCCACTCTATCCGCTAAAAGCATTTCCCTGTTCCTGCTTCGTACCAGCTGCCGGGTCAGATGGAAGAATGCGGCAGTCTTGCTTTGAGCATGCTCAGTAAGGATCCACCCCGAGCCCCTATGGAGGAATAACACGAAGAGATCCAGGAGTCCAAGAAGGACGGCACTAACCTTCCTAAACTAGTTGCCTGCAGGTAGGCAAGAGGCACAGTACTCAATATAGGCCTCACCCAAATGTCAGACGGTGTTTAATTCCAGCACGACCCGCTCTGAACCGCTGGCATTTCAAAGGGGGGACTCCCCGCTGCTCTTGCCCCAGGTCCCTGATTTCCAGACTCTATCCACAAGAGTCCACAAAAACGACCCTGCAAACTACAATAATGACCTTCGCACCTTCCAGTGTGGCGAATAGGTGGAGAGGACTGAGGTGTGTGTGGGGGGGACAGGATCAGGTTTAGGAGCATGTCAGGAAGATGGCCAAATGCCCCCCCCTTACACACTCAGGCTTGGTGCACGGCCAGTGGCGTGTCAAGCAGATAAACAGCTCAGACGCATACATCTCCATGGGTGACACAGACAATTGATTTCATTTCACCACCATTGATTCCAGTGATCGATAGCTTGCCTGTGTGTTCGTTTGCATTTGCATGTGTGCATGTGTGTGAGCGCCTGACACACTGAGAGCAGGTTTTACAGACCCACACAGTCACTCAACCCCTCCCAGGCCTGAACAACCCGAGCAAGACAGGAGATGGGAAATGAACAAGCAAGGGACAGACACCCGAAAATGCCATGCAGAACCAGCATTGATTAGCTTCATTAGCGCCCCCTGTCTTGGCAGAATTACCAAACGGGAGTGGGCCTCATCATGATCAAAGCCATGGTGGCAGCATCATTAAACATGGCGATTAAAGAGAAGCCTGGACAAGGCAAGCTCACTGTTCTACGTGACTAAAGGCTATTCCCTTCATGATTAAAAGCTGCTTGTTGTACAGTATGTTAAAGTAAAATGTTTTATTTTCATGGGCAATGCTTCTTAACAAAACTACAATGGCAAACAAACAGAGCCACAAACTTAATAAAGAAAAAAAGCAGGTCACTTTGTTTCAGTACAGCCTGAAAATCAAGCAGGGAGCCCAGTTCTGGGTTCTCCAAACGCTATCAGAGAATGTCCTTCTGTTTTGGTCTTCTATATTGGCACAAAATTTTATACAAAATTAGACTATAATATTTACTTCCAGACCAATAGCTGTTTCACAATTGGGTTCAAAAAGATAAAACTCTTTAAGTAACACTGGAAAAGCACATCCTGATCCTTAACAGAGACATCATGAAATCAAGATGCTACTTCGACTTTTATCCAAGCAACACCTGTATTTCCTAGTAACGCACAGGCTGACAGGTACTGGAGATCAGAGTGGGCGGCGAGAGCTAGTCCTGGCTGAGAAAGAGCTTCAACCAGAACTCCCTGACTTAAGCTGTTGAACAAAATTTAGAATTTGCTAAATAATAATAATAATAATAATAATAATAATAATGAGCACATTTTAGGAAAACATCAGCCTGCACCCCATCATTTACTGGGGTGTGTCACTGGGAGATCGAGTCGCTTCCTGATACCAGCATGATCCCAGCAACTTCCCTCGCTGACCCCCCCGGACTGCTGCCTAACACAAACAAAGAGGTGACCTCCACAATCACACCATTACTCTGGTACTTGGGGGGGGGGGGGGGTAGATAACCGTGTGGATCACCCCGTTTGCAGATTCACAGCATAATATGCCCCCGTTGCCTTTGAAGTCACACCCCACCCAAGTCTCACATGTTATTTATCCAACTACCCACCACTCCAAACTTCACACAAGCTGAGTGAAACACCTCTGGTTACCTAAGGCCAGGCTGGCTGTTCTAGGGGGACAGCTGGTGAGGTTGTCCTGAGTCCGGAATTAAATTAAATTAATTAATTAAATTATTAATTCCCTCCCTACCTCACTCCCACATATCCCGAACCTCACTCCCGCATATCCCGAACCTCACTCCTGCATATCCCGAACCTCACTCCTGCACGTCCCAAAACTGAATTTCTGCACATCCCAACTGTCATTCTCGCACTTCCCAAACCTCACTCCTGCACATATCAAACATCACTCCTGCACATATCAAACATCACTCCTGCACATATCAAACATCACTCCTGCAAGTCCTGAACCTCACTCCTGTATGTCTCAAACCTCACTCCTGTAGTCCCGAATCTCACTCCTGCATGTCCCAAACCTAATTCCTGCACATCCCAAAACCTCATTCTTGCACGCCCCTAACTTCACTCCTGCATATCCTGAACCTAATTCCTGCACGTCCCAAAACTTCACTCCTGTACGTCCCAAAACCTCATTCCTGCACACCCTGAACCTCACTCCTGCACGTCTCAATCCTAATTCCTGCATGTCCCAGAACCTCATTCCTGCACGCCTCGGACCTCACTCCAGTATGTCCCGAACCTCACTCCTGCATGTATCCAATATCACTCCTGCAAGTTCTGAACCTCACACCCGCATGTACCAAACCTCACTCCTGCTTGTCAAAAAAACTCATTTCTGCATGTTACGAAATTCACTCTTTCACGTCTCTAACCTCACTTCCTGCATGTCCCAAACTTCACTCCCACACATCCTGAACCTTACTCCAGCATATCCCAAACCTCACATCCTGCATGTCCCGAACCTCACTCCTGCACGTCCCAAAACCTCACTCCTGCACGTTCCAAAACCTCACTCCTGTACATCCCGAACCAAATTCCTGCACATTCCAAAACCTCATTCCTGCACATCCTAAACCTCATTCTCGCACTTCCAAAACCTCACTTTTGCACGTATCCAACCTCACTCCTGCATGTCCAAAAAACCTCATTCCTGCATGTCCTGAACCTGACTCCTTCACTTCCCGAACCTCACTTCCTGCATGTCCCAAACCTCTCTCCTGTACATCCTGAACCTTACTCCTGCACCTCCCAAAACCTCACTGCCACACATCCCGAACCTCACACCCTCATGTCCTGAACCTCACACCCTCATGTCCCCAACCTCATACCCACCTGTACCAATGCTCACTTCCACACATTCCAAACCTAAGTGCCTCTGACAGCTGTAAGCCTAGTGCTGCTCAGATGTGGATGTGTGATGCTAAACCAGCTAATCCCCCTTTACTTTTACCCAATCCCTCAGCAGTTTCATTTTAAAAGCCACTCTCTTGCTGCCTGTGGGAATCTCGGGCATTAACTCGTCCAATATGACATAAAACTCACCTTTTGGAAAACCTATCACAACAGAGGGGCTTTTTAAACAAGTTAGCCTGATGTGAATTAGAGATGTGTACCGCCCATGGAGACCCAATGCTCTGAAACTACACAATATCTTCCAACCAGTAGGGGGCAAACTTAGCCTTCATAGTCTTCTGTGGTCCAGAAGAATGCTGCGTAGCCCCACCTTCCTGCCCCACTTTCATAGCATGTGTCGTGGTATCACAGTCAACACGTCTCATTGTGTCAGGAATTCTTGCTGATTATGTTAATTTTGCTTTGTGTCCATGGCTGATTTCACATGAAACGACTGAGGGGCTGGATCTGAAGGTAGAGCTTTCCAGAAGCTACGAAACAGTCACTGAAGACACCAAACCATGAACATCAGGATCTGGAGACACCATGGTTAAATAGCAGACAGAAGATTTGGAACATGCCACTGGAAAGCATTCTTGGACCTTGGCAAAGGGGTACCTGGGTACACCAGCTGGCATCTTTATGTACGCAAGTGCCACCTTCTTACATAGCTGGCTGGGGCAGGGGCTTCACTGTCTACTGCTTGTCATCTGGACGGTGCAACCAGGATGGCCTGACTGAGTGGGGCGCTTGGCAGGCTGGCAAAGGCATTTGGGGCAGATGAGGATGGGGACTTCCAATGTGACCACGGAGAGCAAGGGGGGTGGGGGGGTGCAGCTTATGTAACAGACCATACAGTGTAACTTTGATGGGGAGTCATACAGTACTGGTTCAGTGGGTGTATATCACACAATCCAAGTAAAAACCTTCAGTCTCTCCACTAGAACTAATAGTGTGTGATGACAGGTGCCATTTACACATGCTGACTGAGATCCTGGACTGAACACAGGCTGGCCTGGAACACCCTCGGGAGTGCTGGCACACGCTGCGGCAGGGCGAGGGTTCGAGGGTTCCAGAATTAAAAAGTGCAACAGTGGGACCGATGGGAGAGGAGAAACGCCGTCTGCCTTCAGAGAGCCTCACAAGCTGATGAATTATTCGTTCGTTGGGATCAATCAATATGGCAGCGTGCTGCCTCTAAGTGAATTCTGCCCGACACTTACGGGAAGGTCCGCTATCACAGGGCTGATGTGTAAATGACTTCCCCTCTCTCTGAATGTTGTCTTAGTAAGACATCAAGCTCCAGGGCCAAGCCATGCCATCCCACTGCCCTGTCGTCTTTCAGACTTCAGCATCATTATTTTTAAACCTCTCTTCCTTTTCCTCCTGCTTTGTTCTGCTCTGTCCCATTTGTTCTGTTTCACTTCCAGTGTGTCCATTTGTTCTGTTTCACTTCCAGTGTGTCCATTTGTTCTGTTTCACTTCCAGTGTGTCCATTTGCACTGTTTCACTTCCAGGATGCCTATCTGCTTTGTTTCACTTCCAGTGTATCCATTTGCTTTGTTTCACTTCCAGTCTGTCCATTTGCACTGTTTCACTTCCAGTCTGTCCATTTGCACTGTTTCACTTCCAGGATGCCCATCTGCTTTGTTTCACTTCCAGTGTATCCATTTGCTTTGTTTCACTTCTAGTCTGTCCATTTGCACTGTTTCACTTCCAGTCTGTCCATCTGCTTTGTTTCACTTCCAGTCTGTCCATTTGCCCTGTTTCACTTCCAGTCTGTCCATTTGTTCTGACTGCAGTGGGAGGCCTCTTTCGGGGTGACGTCCAGGGTTATTTCTCCCCATTAATCATGTGGAATACATAAACAGTATCGGCTGCATGTCGTATCAAGGCTGCACAGAGGCTGGGGAAGCTTCAGATTTTATCAATAGTGGCTAAATATAAAACAGGAAGTTCTCTTTGTTTGGAATAGTGAAGCTCTGTGTAAGCAGGATAACCCTGAGGTTCCGGGACATCGCCCCCTGCAGGCAGGACAGTGTGCTCCTCTTATGCTTTTTTTGTGTGCCACGTAAAAGCCCAAGGTTTCTTTGTGCAGAGGCAGCCTGCTGAAGCTCTGTCTGGATAAAGAGGGGTTTTATATTGTACTTAAGTCTTTCTTCATGGGGTGTCCAAACTTTATAGGCAAAGCAGCAGGAGAAAAATAAACATCCAAACAAAGATTTATTATTGTCACAATCTTAATAACCATTGACCACAGAGCACACACAGTGTGTGTGTGTGTGTGTGTGGGGGGGCACATGTAAAGGAAGCAGCAGTTTGTTGGATGTCGCATGGTAGCATGTTCCATCACATTAAAACCCCAGTGGCTGCATTCTGCCACTGTGGCTGGGAGGTAGAAAGCCTGATCTGAAGGGTGTGTGTGTATGTGTGTGAGAATAGTAGAACCAGAAATCATAGTGTGGGTGGGCCAGCAGAGAGTCATGTGGGCCAGCAAAGACTCATGTGGGCCAGCAGAGAATCATGTGGGCCAGCAGAGAATCATGTGGGCCAGCAGATAATCGGGTGGGCCAGCAGAGAATCATGTGGGCCAGCAGATAATCGGGTGGGCCAGCAGAGAATCAGGTTGGCCAGCAGAGAATCCGGTTAGCCAGCAGAGAATCATGTGGGCCAGCAGAGAATCATGTGGGCCAGCAGATAATCAGGTTGGCCAGCAGAAAATCACGTGGGCCAGCAGAGAATCAGGTTGGCCAGCAGAGAATCATGTGGGCCAGCAGAGAATCAGGATGGCCAGCAGAGAATCATGTGGGCCAGCAGATAATCGGGTGGGCCAGCAGAGAATCAGGTTGGCCAGCAGAGAATCATGTGGGCCAGCAGAGAATCAGGTTGGCCAGCAGAGAATCATGTGGGCCAGCAGATTATTAGGTGGGCCAGTCCCATAACAATTCACTTGGTGACTCATGACATTACTAAAACCAACTGAAAAAAATCTGTTTGATCGACTGATCTAACCACACACACATATCTGTCATACACAATCATTACACTGTACTGTACCACTGCCATCAACGCTGAATGGGTGGGCCTCACCTCCAGATGGCCTGTATCCCTGTGTCTGTGTGTGTGTCTGTGTACAAATCTGTATCTGTCTGTGTCTGTATTAGTGCCTATCTGTGTCTGTGTACAAATTTGCATCTGTCTGTGTGTGTGTTTGAGTACATATCTGTACCTGTCTGTGTCTGTATCTGTCTGAGTACGTGTCTGTCTCTGGTTATGTATTTGTATCTATCTGTTTCTGTGTGTGTGTGTTTGTGTACGTATCTGTATCTATATCTGTCTGTGTCTGTGTACATATTTGTATCTGTATTTGTATGTTTGTCTGTGTACTTATCTGTATCTTTCTGTATCTGTGTACATATCTGCATCTGTACATGTGTCTTGTGTTTGTGTATGTCTGCATGTGTACATTTACGTATCTCTGTTACGCATGTTAACTAAAAATTGAGAAACAGCCATCAGCAGCATCCTGATTGGAGATTAATGCACTGAAGAGCACAGGGCAGCGACGTTGGCGGAGGGGAGACACACAAAAGGCAATTACGCAGTCATCAGTTACAATTACCACAACTGGTGATTAAGCAATAATTACTAAATTTTTTAGGCTTGTGCCCTCCTTCCTCCAGTCTGCCGTCTCGGATTATTTTGGGGGAGGGGCTGATGGTGGTAGCGGTTGGGCGGGGGTAAAGGATGCAAAGGAAAAAGTTCACAACCAGCAGATCCAGGTACCTGGATTTAAACTGCCCGCCCCTAGCTGGACAACACAATGGTCAGTTTACAATCAGGAGAACCCCCCACTCTGCCCCCCGCCTTGCCATAGCACCGCTCGTCTATTAAAGGGCAGCTCCACGGCCCCACGCAAAGAAAAATGCCAGACAGAAAATGCAGGTGAAAATGGTAGAAATTTCCCTACTGAGATAAACGCAGGCGAGCCTGAAAAGAAACAAAGGAAGGGGGCAGCGGCGAGTGCCGTGTTCAGCCTGAAAGGGGTAACGTTCGAGCATCATAGTTAAAGATGCACACCCATGCAGGTCCCGTGAGGTGCCTAATTTAAGTAGTTGCCACATGGACAGCTTAAGTGGGGACTGAAGCAGCTTCAGGCGTTACTCTGGATGACAACGCATGCCCAATAGAATGCAGCAATGCTCCTCTTAAAATGAATACAACGAGGAGATGAGAGGCAGATGAGAGGCAGATGAGAGGCAGCCATGAGCTGAACGTCAGCTAATATCACCCCCCTGCCAATCCATTGTCACAAGCAAAACACAAATGGACTGTGCCGCAAAACGCCTCGCTGGACTAGTTGCCATCATCCAAGCTGCCCAGGGCGCCATATTCTGAGGGGTGCCAGCTTAGCAGGCCAGTTTCACTTTGTGTTGGACAGGGGGCATTGGTGGTAGAACTTACCCATGCTGCCACTTGGGCTCCAAGCCCAATTTAGCCCATCCATCCATCCAAGCCCATCCATCCATCCATCCATCCATCCATCCATCCACTATTCCAATACTGGGTTGGGGAGATCCTGGAGCCTATCCCAAGAAGCACAGGGCATAACCTGATGCCAGTCCATCACCGACCACATGGCAGGGGGACACCCTGAACGTGATGCCAGTCCATCACAGGACACAGGGCAAGGGGGCACCCTGGACAGAATGCTAGCCCATCAAGGGCACACACTAACACACTATGGACTATCTAGGGATTCATTTCCATTTTAAACAACTACATGTTTCTGGGCTGGAGGTTACAGTAGCAGAAATCCCTGCAGACACCATGAGAACACAGAGGCAGGAAGTGTTAAGCCTAAAACCCCCAAGACCTAAACCCAAAGCGCTTATACTCCCCAGCCTGCCTTGTCCAGAGGAGTGACAGAATGCTGGGGCAGTGCTGAAGGCAGGGGTGGGGTGTAGATCCTGCTTCACATGTGGGAGGTGGGGTTGGGGGCCTCCGTGACTGGGAGATGGAGTGTAAAGGTTAACTCTGCCCACAGGCAAACGGTTACAGTCACTTGAGCTTTAATGGAAGCGACTGACGGAGCCCTGATGAGGCGATTAGATCGTTGGAGGGAAGAGCTTTAAAGGCCTAAATCCAGAGACCGCGATTCCAGAAGCCCAGATAATGCCAGATACAAGTGCTCCCGTATGCAGCGTAACCTCTGTTGATGGTAATGATCGGAGATGTCATCCAAACCCTCCCCGCATCCCCTGGAAATCTGCCCCGCTAATAACCACCTCAGGCACTGCGTGTGCCCCCCCAGGGAGGTAACACCTCTCATGGCTCTATTTAAATCAGTTAACGAAACCTGTCGGTCACGGAAATTACTGTGCAGAGGGTTGTCAGTCAGCCGAGAAAGCTCGCCAGCTAATTTCACAGACAGCACTGGTCAAACGATCCCGGTGGATCGAGGGCTGGCACGCTACAGAAGGCAGCACTCACAGCTGCAAAATCTACCGCTTCACTTCCACAAATCCATCCATCTTCCGACCACTTATCCGGGATGGGTCAAATCGAGCCTGAAGTCTTCTCAGGAAGCACAAGCTGGTGCTTGAGCAGAATGGGCTGCCAGTGCATTGCAGGGCACTCACACTCAGAACCACGCAGTTGGGCCCATAAACATTTATTCTTCACCAGGTTTACCCTGGTGAACAAAAGGGTTGCATCTCTTTGACTTTGGGGATGGGATCTGACTGTTGGCTTTACACCATCTGACCTTCTTGAGACAGCTGGGCAAAGCTGTACCCACATGGTTATTGGTGCCTGTCATAGTTATTGGTGTCACGTCTCTTCAACATTATGTGAAGGTCTGGGACAGTGCCTTTGGATTGGCAGACTGGGGTGGCGGTCCCAATCTTTAAGAAAGGGGACCGGAGGATGTGTTCCAGCCCGAGGGGGATCACACTCCTCAGCCTCCCTGGGATGGTCTGTGCCAGGACTGGAGAGGAGGGTCCATCTGTTGGTCGAAGCTCAATCCCAGGAAGATCAATGTGGATTCTATCCCGGTCATGGGACACTGGACCAGTTCTTTACCCTCACGAGGATACTGGAGGGTTTATGGGAGTTTGCCCAACCAGTGTACATGTGTTTTGAGGATTGGGAAAAGGCATACGATCGTGTGCCTCAGGATCCCCTGGGAGTATGGGGTTCCAGGCCCTCTGTTACAGTTCCTGTGTTCCTGGAGCACAAATTCAGTTTGCATTGCCTGCAGTAAGTCAGACACGTTCACTGATTTTGTTCATAACTTTTATGGACAGAATTTCTAGGAACAGCCAAGGGATGGAGCGTGTATAGTTCAGTGACCTCAGGATCGTGGCTTTACATTTTGCAGGTGATGTGATCCTGTTGGCTTCATCAAGCTGTGACCTTGTGTACTGAGCTGGGTTGGAGCTGAGTGTGAAATGGCCAAGAAGAGGATCAGCACCTCCAAGTATTAGGCTATGGTTGTAAACCAGAAGAGGGTGGACTGCCCCTACTTGTTTGGGGATGAGTTACTGCTTCAAGCAGAGAAGTATCTCAGCATCTTGTTTATGAGCTAAGGAAGAATGGAGCAGGAGATTGACGGGCAGGTCGGTGCAGCACTGGCAGTAATGTGGATGTTTGGATTTAATTTGTCCCTCACAGTGGACATTGTACTAGTCTGAAGAGAGATCGGAGCTGACGTCTCTGATCATTTACCGGTCAATCTACATTCCCGCCCTTACCTAAGATCATGGGTTGTGTGGTTCCCGGAAGAATGATATTGCGGATGCGAGCCACAGAAATGAGCTTCCACTGCTAACACTATGTATCCACTTGCAGTAACAAGGCCACACTGGCTGGACCAGCCAGAGTTATGGCTGATTCACACAGGGTTCAGGCTGCACAATCCCTGCTAACCATAAGGCCCCATTGAATGAGATGCTCTTCGCCACCAAACAGATGCTTGTGAAGCTGCAGACACTGGTCAGCTCACGGCACCTTTGGCTGAGTCCCCTTTCTGTGGGCTTTTGCGCCGGATACAGCGGGTGGGGGCTTGGTTCCCTTGCCCAGTCATGGCGGGAAGCCAGCACTCGAGGGGACAGCCAGGCATCCTCAGCGCCAAGATTTGACACTGTCATCAGTACACTGAATCCACAGAGTATCTAGCACCAGATCCTTTGCTATGGGACAGAACTCCTCATCTTTAAGAGCCCTTGCTATTAGTATTATAATAATTCAGAAGCAGTTTCCCTCTTAGGGTTAAATGAACATAGTAGCTATGTGTCCAACCTTTTGGTCCTAGGTTTACATTTTGCAACACAAAACAACGCATAGTACGCCGGCCATCTTCTGTCCTGTCCTCAGTGCCCCCTCCCATCTTTCAGACGACAGCCCCAAACGTCCTAAGCCACTCTGTGCTGTTCCCCTCAGGGCGTCCTCCTAATACTCAACAAACAAGTCTCAGATGCCCTTTTTGTGAATAAAAACTGGCAGGGCGTTTACCTGCTTCTCAGGGCTTCTAATGCAAGATGCCCAGAAGAGCACCCAGCTTCTCTCCATAAAGACCAGGCTGGCACCCAGAGACACTGAAGCCTCTTAATGTGGTGAAGTGAAATGAGGGTAGCTGGTAAAGAAAAAGCCATGCTTGGGAACAATCGGCTGCAGGTTCGAGCCCCAGAAGACGAGCTACTCTTTTCAACACTGGTAAACTGCAGTGAAATATCACTTTTAAAATTACCTTTACCTAAGTTTGAAAATTAGTAGTTTAGTAATACATAAGTTTAGTAGTCACACAGATAGACAGATAAATACAGATAGACTGACAGCTAGACAGACAGACAGACAGACCGACCGACAGACAGACAGACAGACAGACAGACAGACCGACAGACAGACAGACAGACAGACAGACAGACAAATCGATTACTATATGCAAATGAAGAAGCAGAACCTATATTTGCACAGGGCTGATACAAGAAGGGAGAGTCACAGATTTTTAAAATGACAAAATAAATAAAAAAATAATAACTGGGAGCACACGCTGTAACAGCCACAGAATTTCTGCTCTAATCTTGCGTCTGTGAAAGTGAGCAGCACAGGGGTCATTACCTGAATAAGTTAATTCCCTCTAACCTAATTCCATGAGCCTTTTTTAGACAAACTGCACAAAGGGACCAACTAATGTTTCTCTGAACGAACCCGCAAATGTACAGCAGGAAAAAAAATATTTAAAAATATAAAAACCCACCAGCAGGCAGGACACCCACAGTCTAATCCAGGGGTCTCCAACTCCGGTCCTGGAGAGCTACCATCCAGTAGGTTTACTATCCTACCCGGCTTCTGATGAGCCACACCAGTTCTCAGGTAAATACCAGGAGCAGGTGTGGCTCATCAGAAACCAAGTGGGACAGAAAACCTACTGGATAGTAGCTCTCCAGGACTGGAGTTGGGAGACCCCTGGTCTAATTAGTGCCTCGGGTCAACAAGGAGGTGGTGTCCATGCCACATGAGGAGGTCACACCCTTGCCTTATGAGGAGGTGGCATCCATGCCATGGAAGTGGTCATGCTCTTCCCATATGAGGTCATGCCTTGCCATTTGATGAGGTCGCACCCTTGCCATATGAGCAGGTGGCATCCATGCCATGGAAGTGGTCATGCTCTTCCCATATGAGGTCATGCCTTGCCATTTGATGAGGTCATGCCTTGCCATTTGATGAGGTCATGCCTTGCCATTTGATGAGGTCGCACCCTTTCCGTTTGAGAAAGTTGCGCCCATGTCATTCAAGGAGGTCATGCCTTTGTGGTAGAAATTTTGAAGAAGCCAATTTATTTAAGAGTTTGATAAACTTTATTACCGCAAAGCTTTGGGGGGATCAGAAACTCATCAGTATTTCATGCTTCTCGTGATCTCCTCCCCGAACAACAAATACATACATCTTTTATTGCAAAAAACGTGCCAGTGTACAGACAGTTCAAGGAGGGGTTGGATATCTTCAGACACCAGCTACTTCTGCTTTTATCAGTTCAAGGGAGGGTCAACCTGTAGAAACCGATTGTTCTCAGGATTTCACTACCTCATCTCGACAAGCTGTTTTCAGTTACTTTCTTCATCTTACTTCCCCTATATTCCCTTGTGCCCTTTTCCACTTATCCTTGACATATGACATCAGCACAGAAATTTGAAACAGAAACAGTTCTAACTTCTTGGATCAGATCTGCACCTTTATCCAGTCTTTTTGCAGATTAAGTTATCACATGTTAGTTCTCAATTAAAATGCTTCTAATTTTAAAAGTGAAAAACTCATTACTTAAGCAAGCTTGCATTATTGCATTACATGTTTAGTATAATAACTATTCCAAAGCAGCAATCTTTCATTATAATCATCAAAATTAAATCAACAGTGTCATTATGAATTTGTTTGGTAATTACTGACTGAAATTACAATTGTATTTGCATTATCATTGATTTTTCTACCACACCTTGCCATACAAGAAAGTTGCACCCTTGCCATTTGAGGAGGTCACACACTTGCAAATGAGGAGGTGGCATCTATGCCATATGAGGAGGTGGTGTCCATGCCATGCAAGGTCATGCCCTTACCAAATGAGGAGATTACACCCTTGCCATGTGAGGAGGTCATGCCCTTGCCAAATGAGGAGGTCACGCCCTTGCTATGCGAGGAGATCACACCCTTGCCATATGAGGAGGTCATGCCCTTGCTATGTGAGGAGATCACACCCTTGCCATATGAGGAGGTCACGCCCTTGCTATGCGAGGAGATCACACCCTTGCCATATGAGGAGGTCACGCCCTTGCTATGCGAGGAGATCACACCCTTGCCACATGAGGAGGTCATGCCCTTGCCATTCAAAGATGTCGTGCCTTGTCATTTGATGAGGTCACTCCCTTGCCAAATGAGGAGGTAGCACCATTGCCAAGTGAGGTCACGTCCTTCCTATAGGAGAAGCTCCTGCCATACCATTCGAGGAGGTCAAAGGAGCCAAAACAATCCAATCACCTGCGTATGTCTGGCGAAGTGTACAGAACTGACCCAGGAAAGACCCCCATGAGGAACTACTGTTTAGAAATATTAGAAACAGGGAACAAATGGTTACCAGTTTCATGGTAATCCATGGTAAAATTCCCGATGGTTAGTATTATCATATCAAATTTTAATTATCATTAAAACCATGGTTGATTACCAGACTTTGAAAAGCTCATGTTAAAGACTGTCAAGCATCAACCAAAGTTAGCAACAGTCTTCCAGACGCAGGTGTCCAGGCACAGCATGGAATGTGGGTTTGTTTAGTGTCAGTGAAACAATGGATGACAGTGACCACTGGGAGTGACAATGCTCCGCAGGTTTGTAATGTTAATGCACATTTGACATGGAGTTCATGTGTTTACATCAGGTATTGGGTATGCTATTTATTTACTGTTTAATATAAAACTTGGTGAAATGTTTTCACTTTGTGTCAGTACTTGTTGAACATTTTCAGCACATTTTAACAACACCATGATAATACCAGTAACCGCGATAATTCTCTATAATCGCGATATTACATTTTTAAACCATTTCCTCCCTAATTAGAAATATCTACTAAGACTTTGATCCAGCTTTGACTGGAATTTTAGCCGGTGTCTTGGGGGAATGAATATCAGGATCAGCAGCTGTGTACAGACAGAGCTGATCAGAGGCCCAGACCAGGACGTCAGAAACTCCTCCTCAGTCAAGATGGCACAAAGGATTCCTGTGTTTGGGCTGGGTCTACACCAGGTCTACACCAGGTCTACACCAGGGCTCCAGCACGTCTGCTACAATGGAACAGGACAATTCGGGAACAGAGAGAGCGCCACACACAGGCTAAGGGAAAAGCCTGATGATGCACTGTACTTGATTAGCCTGCATACATTCCATTAGCACACCATGCATAAATGCAGCAATTTGGCTAAAAGAACCTGAAGACGTTTTGGAAGCCAGCCAATAA
Organism: Hippopotamyrus pictus; assembly: GCA_026781145.1. NCBI lineage: Eukaryota > Metazoa > Chordata > Actinopteri > Osteoglossiformes > Mormyridae > Hippopotamyrus > Hippopotamyrus pictus. The sequence continues at coordinate 1,358,795 of JAODLC010000044.1, forward strand.
GATTAGAGAATGACTTTGCCTCTTCTGGAGATGAGCCAATGAGCAGCGGCTGAGTTTGCACCACATGCACCAGCCACTGTCTCCAAAGGTCTGAGGATGGCAAGCAAGGTGGGGAAGTATCACGTCTGGTTAGCGATACCTGTCAATCACAGCCAGAAGCCCACAGCACACTCCGTGACCCCTTTGCCACACACCCTGACTAGCTAATGCTACAGAACCACCTCAAGGAAAGCAGAAGTGATCCCAAGTCGTGGGTTTGAAAAAGCTGTTCTGTACACCACCGTGTTACTAAGTTAATTTTTTTACATTTGTAACCCTCCTTTTAGCCCTAAAGAGTCTCACCATTTTCTGCTCATGTCTCTCATTACCAAGGTGTTTTCAGCCACAGTGTCTGTGTGTGTGTGTGTGTTAGGGTTACAGCCACATGATTACTGTTTGGAGGAGCAGGCTGTCTGTTAATGAGCAGTTGCACCTAAATAAATGGCCTGTGAGTGTACACCCCCTCCACCCCCCCGGTCACGCTCAGCCTACTAGTCTCAAGGCTGCACTGCCCTGAACCCCCCTATAATAGCTTTTTTAAAATGATCCAATCAGAGGCCAGAAAACATCAACAACACACCGCCCTTTGTGTTAATCACAAACGGGGGGCACGGTGCTGACAGGTCACCTGAGCAGAAGATAAGCGAACTGTCAAGACAACTCATAGACTGGTACTTAACGCGATGTGTTCGCTAAATATCCATTTGAGACAAAAAGGCGCTAATTCGCGTTGTAAGAAACAGAGCAAAGAATTAATCAGAATAATAAATGTAAGTGATAAGAGCAGAGTGGCTCTGTCATTGTAGCCATGATAAGAGGCTGAACACGGATGTGATAAATTGAGAAAAACCTGCAGACATTTTGGGTCTTATCTTTCAGGGATTTCGGGAGACAGGCTAATCCCGACGGACAGACCGCCATGAGCTCCTAGAGACGTCACACCATCAGGCACGTGGCCTGGATCAAAGCTCCGCGTTTCCTGCAGTTTCCGGAGAGCGTTTACGGCGGCGGCGGGCCGCAGACGCAGGGGCTAGGAAGCCGATCGCATGAAACACCACAGAGCTGCGCGGGCGCCTCAAAGTCACACCAAAGACAGATGCGGAGTGGCAGAGAAAAAGGAGAGAGCAGCAATGATGATTTCCCTTTTTTAGTCATCTTTGAAGTTACCGGACTCGTGGTTTTTTTCTCCAGATTTAATGGCAGCTTTCTGAATTTGGCATTCATGTTTGAAATATCGAATGACATTAAGATTTTGAAGCAACTTTCAGGTGAATCAAAGATGTTTGAAAAAGAAGAGGGAGAGAGAGCATCAACAGAAAAATGAGAGGGAGGGAGAGAGGAAGAGTGGAAAGTGGACTGATCACCTGGGCAACCCCAGATAGTCACCAGAAAATACATTGGAAGGGTGGCCATTGAGCACGACTCGTCATGCTGCGGGGGATTCTGCCTCCTCGCCTGGCAACCCAGCTCAGTGCTCCCTTCTCTGCAGCCAAGGTGAGGCGCCGCAGCTGTACGGAAGCGGGTGTGCTGCCATGATTGATGGCGGTTGCCTTACACGCTGCCCCTCCCCACCGACGCCACCACCTTTCTCCCCACCCATCCAGCCAAACGCCCCCCCAGCACGCAGTGAGTTTGGTGACTTTCCAGTGAGGCAATTATCATTGCGGAATGTGTAATGGCCTAATTAATTACAAGTGTCAGCGCGGCCTTTGTTTTGTTGTAGCGGGACGCCATGCCAACTGCCTGCGTCGTTTTTTAAAAGGAAAACGCTTGATGGATGAGGCGCGCAGGACAGAGGCTCCGGAGCGGCTGACGGATGAGGGAACGAGGCACCCGGTAACCACGGAGAGAGAGAGCGAGAGAGAGAGAGAGAGAGAGAGAACGGCGTGAAGGTGGAGCATGGCCTGCTCTCAGCAGGAAGCCACTGGTCAAGGACTGACACTTTGGAGACGCTGTTTCCTCTTTGTGTGACTCATTCCCATCATCAATACAAACAGGAAACATAGTAACTACATGCAGCTTTAATTTCACACAGAGCGCTTCCTGGCACGCCAGCCAAAGGACCGGAAGCGAAGGCTGAAACATGAACATGTGCGCTGCATCTTTGTGGACCCACTGGTCACCCTGAGACGAGCGAAGGGCGACTGCGTCACGCCGCATCGGCTGAGAGACACGGCGGGACAGACCGGTCGCATGCGGGCACCGCGGACCGCAGGATGTGTGCTTAACAACATAAAATGCTGTCAAACATTCACATTCCTCGACAAAAGTCAAGAAGACCGACAATTATAAGAGTGGGAGTGGGATGGGGGGGGGGCATCAAATAGTTTCATAGATTCAGAGGAAAATCGAGCTGAGACTGAGTTCACTGAGCAAGAGACGACTGAAACGACTGACAGGCTAAACACGGCAGCGGAGCCCAAAGAGAGCTAATAAAAATGGCACCCCTCAGGGGGTAAGTGGGGGTGGGGCTGCCTGCGCCCTCCACTGAAAACGAGGGCTCTACTGGGAGCCGGAGCTCAAAGGCCCGGAGCGCCTCCATGCTCCCCGCTTTGACAGTTTTGCATAATTAATGACATCCGACGCTCTTGGGTAACCGCCTGGTGGAGGCGCCGTGGAGCACACTGCATGCTGGGAGCCGGGCAGCGGGATCAACAAGCAGCCAAGGTGACGAAAGGAAAAGAGGGTTTGAAAAGCTACATTTCCATTCAGGACCCCTGGGGCTGATAGGTCCCTCCCACCAGAAGTAGTGTGACATCATGCAACGACGACGCCAGACAGGATATGGGGACGGTTATAAATATACGGCCATGTCTAGTCAAGGACCCGCGGCAAAACTCAAGAGTGCCGCAAGGCTGTCCGGCTCTATATTGAGATATCTTCAATTAAACATTTAAACCTGCCACTACAGGGCAGCTATTTTTTACATCTCTTTTCCAACCACTCATTATTAATTTGTAATGACCTTTAAGGCCTTTTAATGTCATACATATTTTACGGAGAGATATCATTCCCTCTCAGGATCGCAGTGCTTGTCAAAGACAGATTGCTGTAAATGTGGAGGTGAACAGTCATCGCCTATAATTAGAAGGAGCAGCAAAGCCACACAGGGCCAAGTCAGGGCACTTATTGTGGACTTTCTCCCCCTGTTACTCAGGCCCTGAGGGGGTACAGCAGACACGCACCGTCGTTACTTAGGCCGAATGCGCACCACCCACAGGCATGTAAGTTTGTGTTATATACACCCCCCAACGTATATATAGTAGGCTGTGTTATAGAAATCAGAGCCTGCATCGTAACCTCCCCCCCCTCCAACACACTCATGCCAGCCGCCTGTGGCCCAAAGCTTCGCAGCCAGCCTCTCCACCATACCCCAGCCTCCACCGTCCCTCCACTCTGACCCCAGTGGACACCTATGCTACCCAGGAGGCAGATGGGCAGCGGGGAGAGTGTGAGGACAGCCCTACTCTCCTGGTCGACAAGTTCACACCCTACTACTCTGCATATTTTAATATTAAAGAAACTGTTCAGCTGTTTTACCCAAAGCAGCTCATATCAATCACTGTGGTTTATATGTTACCCCTGAGTACAGCGGCATGGGACTGCGGAAGCAATTTGGGTTAAACCGCGCCCTCGGGGCTCAGATGACAGGGCCTCCCTGGGGACTTAAACCAGTGACAACTGAGCCACCAGTCCAGGTGCTCCACAAACACACCACATGTCACCCACAGGAAGCCATTCCACAGGAAGTCAAACACAACAGTCCAAATTTAGGATTTGTTAATCATATATTAGAGTTGGAGTGAAACTGGCGAGGGAGAGAGGTGCAAAAATCCAAAATACAGTGATGATCTGTGCACAGCTTCTCGCGCTGAAGCACACACTGGCACAACTGCAAAGTGTTCAACTTGCTGTCTCGCTGTCAGCAGTTATTTCAATGGCCACTTCATTAGAAATAGGCACTACCTCATGTGAAATGGAAATGCGACCTCATTGTAGTTGGCGCTACCTCATTATAAAAGGGTGGTACTAGCTTATTAGAAGCAGAGGGGCCACTACCTCATTATAATGGGAGGTGGAGCTATCTCATTAGATACAGTTGGCGCTACCTCATTATAAAAGGGTGGTACTAGCTTATTAGAAGCAGAGGTGGACTACCTCATTATAATGGGAGGTGGAGTTATCTCATTAGATACAGTTGGCAGTACCTCATTATAAAAGGGTGGTACTAGCTTATTAGAAGCAGAGAGGGCATTACCTCATTATAATGGGAGGTGGAGCTATCTCATTAGATACAGTTGGCGCTACCTCATTATAAAAGGGAGGTACTAACTTATTAGAAGCAGAGAGGGCACTACCTCATTATAATGGGAGGTGGAGCTATCTCATTAGATACAGTTGGCGCTACCTCATTATAAAAGGGAGGTACTAA
>JAODLC010000044.1:1400732-1429160 GCA_026781145.1 Hippopotamyrus pictus
TGTGTGTGCGTGGTGCGTGTGTGTGTGTGTGCGTGTGTGTGTGTGTGAACGTGGTGCGTGTGTGTGTGCGTGGTGCGTGTGTGTGTGCGTGAACGTGGTGCGTGTGTGTGTGCGTGGTGCGTGTGTGTGTGCGTGGTGTGTCTGTGTGTACTCAATAGAGATTCAGAAGACTGACTGTAGCAGGACAGCAAACAGTAGGTGGTGCAGCAGCTAAGGAGCTGGACTCCTGACCATCTTTTGCTATGGATACTTTCTGCTAGGCAATCAAATATAACAAATCATTACTGCAGTTTGGCATTTTTCAAAGTGCTGTGCAGGTGAGTGCAGTGCCGCTGTGCTGAGATACCAAAAACAGCAGGTTTAGCAGGTCCCTCTGCCCAGGTCTCGCTATGATTTCTTCGTCCTTGTCACCTTGCTGTGTGGCGCAAAGAGAGGTCATGAACTACAGATCCCACAAGGCACTGCAGCATTTAAGGACCCTCGTGCCTCGGCTCTCAGACCTACCATGTAAACAGGTATGACCCTCCCCTGCCGTGAGGGGCAAGGATCGGGGACACCCCACTCACACATAGGGGGGCAAAGGAAGCCGCAAGGATCGGGGACACCCCACTCACACATAGGGGGGATTGTACATAGGACTCATGTGCATAAACATATAGGCAGACACATAGATGCATACGCAAAGACGCATACACAGACACACACTCACACAGATATGCAGACACACATACATTCAGAGGTACACAGGCATACAGTACACAAACACGGATATACACAGACACACACTCACACAGATATACAGACACACATACATTCAGAGGTACACAGACACACACTCACACAGATATACAGACACGCATACATTCAGAGGTACACAGGAATACAGTACACAAACACGGATATACACAGACACACACTCACACAGATATACAGACACACATACATTCAGAGGTACACAGGCATACAGTACACAAACACGGATATACACAGACACACATGCTCACAGGCATAAACACACACACACACACACACACACACACAGACGGGCCAGGATTTAAAGGTCATTAGGCTTTAATTGCATGCTAATTCCTGGAACAGAGGAAGAGGAGCATGATGGGAGAAAGCTTAAACTATTACGGAACGGAGGCGCCTCTTTGAGGACATACCCTTCTCCCCTCCACCTGGGGCCCCATTGACAGGGGCCGCACACTATGCAGCAGCGACCGAGGGCCAGGCCCCCATCGCGAAGCTGTACCCCCCAGCCCTGCTACACGCTGCCAAGTGCAACAATGGCAGATTAGTGAGGCCCTTTTTCCTGTTTCAACAGAGGTTAATAGAAAGTGACAGAGCCAAGTCCTCCCTGATTAAGTACGCTGAGAGATATTACACCAGTCTGTTACATCAGATCATTATTGGATTAAACACCGCGCACAACAATGAAATCTGAATTTTAATTTTCAGCATGCACAGTAAACGGGCTTTGAGAGCGCAGTCATCAGAACAAAGGCCGCATTGTAATAAGTTCCAGCATGTTTTTTCTCCTCCTTGCCGTTCCTGAGCTTAAGGGATGCAAATAAACACGCTTGGGACTGTGAGATGGCAGGAAAAAGGAAAGACCCTTCTCAGATTAGAGCCCCACCCACCACTACCCCCGCCTGTCCCTTTCTGTCATCAGTCTGAAATTATTTTACAAATCAATGACATATGAGCAGGTCACCACCAGCTGGACATAAGAATAAGATGTCTCTCATTACAAAAGCACCATTAACCAGGCAGCTGAACTGCAGGATAGGATCCCGAAATCTGGCTTTACCCTCTCATCTGTGGTACAGAGGTAATGTAATTCAGGTGTTTTTTAATGAGGGAGGGATATTCACCCATCAGATGTTACATGACCCCAGTCCTCTTAACTTTCAGCGGGATGCTGTGCAGACACACAGACATAACCACAACATCGGTCGATGAGAGAACTGGGCGAGAGCTCGTGCTCCCTTCTCAGGCTCCCTGTACGTTTCAGGACTGAGTTGAAGATTTTATTGTTTGCCTACAAAGCATTAAATGGACTCGCTCCAACCACTTACACCTGCATGACCCGTTCAGGTCACTCGGGTCCGCTGAGCAGTTGCTGCTGGTTTTCACGTCTTTGAACCTGCAGCCCCCAAACTCTGGATCGACTTGCCCTGCATGTTAGGCTAACCCCAACTCTGTCTGCTTTTAAATGCTATCTTAAGACACACCTTTATTCCTAAGCTTTAAACTCAGTATGAGAGTTGCTTAATTTATTTGTTTTATTGTTATTTCTTATTGCTCTTGTTTTTTTGTCTTTTAACTGGCCTTTGTGTTTGCATCGTGTTGTTTCATGGTTTTTGTCATTTTGATTGTGCAGCAGGTTGGCCAACTGTTTGACTTGACTTGACCAGCTGTGCAGGATCGGAGTCAGCCATGGATGTGAGTCGCACAGCATTGAAAGCGAAATGCAAAAGCAACTGAAAAGTAGCTAAAAAAGGTAGATTTAAAAAAGCATACATGTGCAGTGCTGTAAGGGACTTTGCCAGTGTCAATACAAAAAATTAAAGATAATCAGCCAATTTATGAAAACTTATCAAATACATGAGATGTGCCCTGCGATGGGTTGGCGCCCTGCGATGGGTTTGCACCTCATCCTGGGTTGTTCCCTGCCCTACGCCTGCAGCCTTCAGGTAGGCTCCAAACCCCCCGCAGCCCTGAACAAGACACGTGGTTACAGAAAATGGATGGATGGATGGATGAAATGGGCCTTTCTTTAGTTGGTAATGGTGCAGGTTTGGCAGATGGTCTGAAGTCCTTCATTACTTGAATAATTTAATACTCTAATAGCTTAACACGACTGACTCAGATCGGCAGTGCATGTGCGACTCAAATCCATGGTTGACTCAGATCCTGGAGTGACAGACTGTGTGGCCAAATTCAGAGGCTGTATCCTTTGAAGGACACGCCCTATGAAGACGCTGTCTAAGTGTTTTATTGGACTCCCATGCTTGAACCGGGGGGGGGCTCACGTTTGCTGTGACCCCCCAGCGCCAATCAGCAGACGCAGGCTGTAGCACAGGGCAGCACATCGCTGTCGCAACCCACCAGCAGGAAGCCCAGTAAACGTGGGGGTGGGCTCATAAAATGCTAATATGTTCTGAGACCACTAATAATGTCTGTATGTCCTGACATGTTCAGAGAGGTAAGAGCGGGGGAGCAATTATCGCCCCCCAGTGGTGTTTTCCCCCCACGTTTCTGTGAACGACGCTGAATATTCCGCTCTCGGACACGGCGCACACATCGCGGGACGCTTTCCTCACCAGAGCGCCGCAAAGAACTCTGGGAGATCCAGAGGGAAGAGCTCCTGACACAACTGAGGTTAAGCAGCTCCCCCAGGGTAAAACAGCTGAGACCCATCTGGGACGTGAACCAGTAATATTCATGGTTCGGGTCTGCGTCTGTAATCACAGAATCACTCGCCACCCTATATATATATATATATATTATATATATTAACAGTTCAGTCATTAACCCCAGTTGAAACTACTGCTTCCAGTCAATTTCTCAAGAGTCCAACAGTAAGACTCTGGGGACTTGACCCCAAACCATATGATCATACATCCAGGTTCAGCAGTGCTCATTATAATTGGGACCCTAGTCCCAGGAGTGGAGTGGATCACTGAGGTGTGGTCTTCAATTTAGTGGTTCAAACCCCTTGCTGGGTAAACTTCGCAGGTTCAGTATCATAGCATCAGGAGCAGGGAGGCCCGGCATCAGGTATGCTGGCCAACTGCAGTCCATTGTCCTTCCCTGGGGGGCAAAGCAGACCATCACCCATAACCAGTACCACTTCACTGCTGTCTATCTATCTCCCCACCCCCAGGAGTAAGGCACCAGCACGACAGTGAACGGACAGCAAGCCACCGGCATCAAAGGAGAAATACGTAGCCCCCCCTCAACCTGGCCCTCCCCCGAGCGCCGGTGAAGCCGCGGACCTGGAAGGGAACCGAATTGGAGCTCAATTAGTGCCTCTCTGGGGGCATCCTGCACCCGCCCCACTGCCCCATTACTCCCAATAAATCTGAATGCTTTACGACGAGGCACATAAACCCCACCGGATGATAAATAGCAGCCTGTCGTGGGCTGATGCCAGGTTCCGCTCCTCCCTTCGCCAGAAGAGTCTCCTCAGCATCACCGCAGAGCCGGACCGAGTTCGCATACAGCTAATGCTAATGCTAATGCTAACTCTCCCGCCGCCTGATGTTCCTCGGAGCATCAGCATCACCGTAGCCGGACCGAGTTCGCATACAGCTAATGCTAATGCTAACGCTCCCTCCGTCTGATGTTCCTCAGAGCATCAGCATCACCGCAGAGCTGGACCGAGTTCGCATACAGCTAATGCTAATGCTAATGCTAACGCTCCCGCCGCCTGATGTTCCTCGGAGCATCAGCATCACTGCAGAGCCAGACCGAGTTCGCATACAGCGAATGCTAATGCTAATGCTAACTCTCCCTCCCTCATATGGCCTGATCATTCCTGCCACGAATACCTGCAAGGTCTGGGCATTGAGCAATATTAATATCATCACTGCATCTTATGCACAAGAAACACTCACAACGCAAGAATCACGACAGTGAGCTGAGTAGGGATTCGGCCTGGATATTTAATTTTCCATACCATCATACCGTTCAGATTTTATACCACAATATATGATGTTTTCAAAAGGAATATTATTTTGCAATAATGTTTCTGTGTTTTGAAATGTTGCAAATACAATTTGCTTAGCGGGGTGTCCTCATGATGAGATTTGTCAAACAGAGATCATCAAAAAGTTTTGCTAAAACATTTTAACTCTGTCATAGAAAACAAAACTTGGCAAACTTGATAGTTGTAATGATTGAATGTAAGATATTCCTTTTCAAGATTATCTAGAACATGCAAAAAAAAATCAGTGCAAAGTTTACTAGTGCTTCTTTTCCCACGAGGGGTGTGACCTGAGAACACTTGGGCTGATTGGACATCAGACATGCTGCCACGTTTTGAATCATCAGCAGTGGACTGACAGTCTGACAGCAGCAGAGAGAAGCAGCAGTCAAGTCGAGGGGTAATGAGTGCCCGGACCAGAAGCTGAACTGCTTACTGAGACAGAAAGGGCCTGATGTTCCTGATGTTATGGAGGGTAAATCTGATGTTATGTGCTCAGAAAAGGACAGCTGGCCGTCTGTCGTCACCCCGAGGTTCCTAGCAGACCTTGATGGAGACTGTGTGTATGAGCCATGAACAGTGATAACATGGTGGATGGTAGGGCTGGCAGGGATGACGAGAAGCTTGGTCCTGGACGGTACAAGCTGGAGTTGATGGTCCCTCATCCAGGCTGCGGTGTCAGCCAGACTGCAAAGGTCCAGGCAGAGACTGTGGGGGCATCAGGAAAGAAGGACAAGTAGATATGGCAGAGCAGTGGATGTGGCTGCCGACGGCAGTGCAGTGGATGTGGCTGTTGTGGGCAGAGCAGTGGATGTGGCTGTCGTCTGTAGAGCAGTGGAGTGGCTATCATGGGCAGAGCAGTGGATGTGGCTGCCGTCGGCAGAGCAGTGGAGTGGCTATCATGGGCAGAGCAGTGGATGTGGCTGCTGTCGGCAGAGCAGTGGATGTGGCTATCATGGGCAGAGCAGTGGATGTGGCTGTTGACGGCAGAGCAGTGGATGTGGCTGTCGTGGGCAGAGCAGTGGATGTGGCTGTCGTGGGCAGAGCAGTGGATGTGGCTGTCGTGGGCAGAGCAGTGGTAAGAGCAGCCATGTGGCTGGATGATCATGATGACAATACTGAGCAAAAGCAAGTGATTTCTTGGCACAATTTGCTGCAACAGCACTAACGTATTTCACAGAATCTGTTGCTTATAGTTTCTTAACATTTATTTTTGCTTTGTGAAAAAAAAATCTCGTTTATTTAAATTTTTTCCAATATCATGCAGCCCTGATATTACCTACTCTTTTATATGCGCACACACAAATGGTTAAAAAAGAGAAAGTGAATCTGTATAAATTCATCTGCCCTCCAAGAGAGCCCTCTTTCATTGCCTTATTTGGAGCATAGACAATGGGGGCCGGATCTGTTCCTTTTGTACGCGGGATAGGATAGGCAGAGCCTGAAAGGAGGCTGTGTCAACAATATTGTCAGCAGTCTGCACATTCATGCAAAATGTAAAGGCATACAAGTGCCAAGCTTTACTGCCAAGAGTAGGTATGGAAAATGGATGGATGGATGAATGGATGGATGGTGTTTGGAGGAACACAGTGAAATTCTTGTGCCACAGTTGCAGTGTACAAATACACTGACTCCACCAAAAGGCACAAAGGTGTCCTGGACTGACGTCACAGCATGAAGCTCCAGGTTCACCACTGAGAGTGATGCTGAACACAGAGTCTGATGCTGAACAAAGAGTCTGATGCTGAATACAGAGTCTGATGTTGAACACAGAGTCTGATGCTGAACACAGAGTCTGATGCTGAATGCAGAGTCTGATGCTGAACACAGAGTCTGATGCTGAACACAGAGTCTGATGTTGAACACAGAGTCTGATGCTGAACACAGAGTCTGATGCTGAATACAGAGTCTGATGTTGAACACAGAGTCTGATGCTGAACACAGAGTCTGATGCTGAACACAGAGTCTAATGCTGAATACAGAGTCTGATGCTGAACACAGAGTCTGATGCTGAATACAGAGTCTGATGCTGAACACAGAGTCTGATGCTGAACACAGAGTCTGATGCTGAACACAGAGTCTGATGCTGAACACCTCTCAGGCTGCAGTGCGGCCAAACCTAATCCTGCAGCTGTACTTATCCAATTCTGTTCACAAGAAAGCACGTTACCCCCCACCCCTCCCCCCACTTTATGGAGCAGCGATACCACCCAAACGGATTATATTAAGCCACTAATGCACTTTACGATGGCATCCTCTGCCCCCCCCCACCCCCGTGACAGAAAGGTGTGCAGATTTATAACAGCGACTGACGGAAAGTAGGCCGCTCTAACAAGTCGGAGGCAGTTCTGCAGAGAACAAGAACAAGCTTATTTGCTACAGGCAACAGAATCAGCTCCAAATGCAAGGACACGGCAGCCTGGGGGCTGTGTGATCAGGGTGTGCAGTGATGGCTGCAGCCCGCAGGACCGTGGGGGGGATTTCAGCACGCTATATCCCAGTGAGTGTGAAGAAGCAGGACCAGTCAGCAGCTTCCCTTTGCACCCAGGAGCCTCCTGAGTCGGGGTGAGCCATGGCTAAGCACTCATATGCTGTCAGCCTGAGCGTCACGTTTCACACTGATAGTGAATATACTCAGCAGTCACTTTTACCCAAAAGAGGGTCAGACAGTCCTTAGGGCCCACAGACGACATGCATGGGGGAGGGAGCCTGACATTCACTGCTCACAGAAGTTGTTTTAAAAATGACAGTATTATTGCTGCCCCTCCCACTACAAAGACCAAATACTCATGTGCTGCACTGACACATTGGCCAAGAAACAAGCCCCCCCCCAGAAAGCGCATCACCCACCTGTAAAAAGCCACATAATTAACTCTGCTGTTGTATCTCTAAACTGGGTTCAGAAATGAACGAGCATGTCCTCACCCCCATACGACCGTAAATAAGGATGACGCCATTCTCAAGGATGAGGGAGCAGGGAGAGGAAGACAAGAGGAAATGTCAGAGGAAGGCTGCTCAGTAAACACCGGTATACTTGACCCACTCCCCATGCCCCCTGTGTGGCCCCCCTTGCCCTCCCGTGCCCCCCCATGACCCCCATGCCCTTTCTGGGCCCCCATGCTCCCCTTTGCTCCCCCATGCTCATCTGCATAAAGCCAAAGACAAACTTTCCAGTAAATAAAGGAGGCTGTCGCTCATCGATCGCAGCCCGATGCTCTGCTGATTAAAAATTGATCTATTTTAGAAAAAAATCGAATCAGATGAATAGGATTCTTTCATATATGGATGGGAGCCTCCGCTGTCACTGGGATACAGACCTGACATTAACCTCACCTCCCCAGTGAAAACCCAGAGCCAGACACATGCCCCCCCCCCCATCACGACATTGCTGAATTACTCACGTCTGACAAATAGCAGGGTGGACCTGTACCACTGGCTTTTACGACACCCCCACAGAGCTGTGACTCCCCAGGGAGCTGCGGGTGGCGAGTGGGGGCCACAGCGTGGGGTCAGGAGAAGGTGGGGAGGGGTGCTGGGGTCAGAGACACTTGGCGCTCAAGGACGCGAGTATGAATGCATCAGTGTGAGGGTGACATGGAGTTAAGGACGACACATGTCTGGACAGCTCCCCACATCCCAAAATGCAATGCGGCACAAGCTGGGATCTGGACAGCGCCACACATCCCAAAATGCAATGCGGCACAAGCTGGGATCTGGACAGCGCCACACATCCCAAAATGCAAAGCGGCACAGGCAGGGATCTGGACAGCACCACACATCCCAAAACGCAATGCGGTACAAGCAGGGATCTGGACAGCGCCACACATCCCAAAATGCAATGCGGCACAAGCAGGGATCAGGACAGTGCCACACATCCCAAAATGCAATGCGGCACAAGCTGGGATCTGGACAGTGCCAAAAATCCCAAAATGCAATGCGGCACAGACAGGGCATCTGGACAGCTCCCTGTATACCAAAATGCAATGCGGCACAGACAGGGCATCTGGACAGCTCCCTGTATACCAAAATGCTGTGCTGTACCCACCGGGCCTTTGGGGGGTTGCAGCCAATCGGTACTGGGGACTTCCCAAGACTGAAATGACAGAAATGGCTTATAGACACAATAACCCCCCCACGCCCCCACAAACCACTAATGTATCTCAGTGGCTGAGTGACATCACAGAATAACTCAGCCCTCCGCTGCCGTCCACTGCATATATATGTAACTTGTATATTTATATCACAATAGCTGTATGTGTATTTGGGGCACCCATCTGTGCAGTATGTGTAACTATGTGCACTAATTTTCTCTTTGTTATTTCTCTCTGTTATAGTATCTTTTGGTCTGTTTTTCTCTATTGCTTTTTTATCTATAGGCTGTTGTAAATGTAAATATCTATAGGCTGTTGTAAAAGTAAATGTCGCCCGGTGTGAGATCAATAAAGTCTCATCTTATCTTATCAAATCTTATCTTATCAGCTCTGTGGCAGTGCTATGTCACCTCCTTATACAATAACTTATACAGACAGGGTTAGGATTAGGGTTAACCCTAACTTATACTATAGACAAGGTTAGGGTTAGGGTTAACCCTAACTTATATTACAGACAGGGTTAGGGTTAGGACTAATACTATAGGCTACTGTGCAGCTGCATACTGTATATAATCCATTTAAGTGTTTGAACAATATTTAAGTCAATGCATAACCCAATGCGTGACCCAAATGCATAAAGGTATATAAGGCTAGCTTACTCTGGAAAACAACACATCCTAAGCGATGACATCATGACAATTTCTCCTGCTCCATACAAGGAAGCTGTTTCTAAAGATCAGCCAGTGCTTCCCGAGCCCCTCCATCAGCTGCTGTCAGGGCCACCGCCCTCGCCGCCAAGCCGCACACGCTATGAGAGACAGATCTGCTCCTTTATTTTGATTAATGACATCCCCGTCGATGGAGATTCATTGCAGAGCGCTCCAACCCCCTTTTCACAAACCCCTTTCGGAAGGCATAAGCAAATTTCTCACAGTAAAAATTAGAGGCGTCATCTGAACTTGCATTAGGATTCAAACTCCAACTAAAGATTACACTGACATTCTATTAATAGCCAGAGGAGCCCACACCTCCCAAGGGAGCAACACTACTCCTTAAAACTGACACCTGGTGTTGTTTCTCGGAGGGGAGTACATGAAAGATTTGGAATGGATTTATATGGAATACTGGGGTGGAATTTCTGCCCAGTAAATACCATCAGTATTGTTTTGAGACTCTCTCCTACCAGTCAGCACGAACGAGATTTTAAAATCATTCCGCAGTCTTATAAAAACCTGCCTGGAACAGACATCTCAAGCTGATACATCTCAGGGTGTCGTGAATCCCAAGTTATGTTTTAATATTTAAATGGTAAAATTTTCTCTGCAAATCATTGTCTGGCAACTACTACATAAAATACAAACCCTAACACAGTACAAACAATAAGATATATTGGCAGTGGGAGAACAGGCAAACATCATAGCTTCGTAGGACTCCACTGGAAATATTACCAACTGAGAGGCAAGAAACCCAGACAGAGGCCTAGTGAGCGGCTGAAGACACAGCTCAACACGCCACACGGTTTGCGGCACTTCCGTGTTATCGGGGCTTATCCTACGTCTCTGTATTTCAGTATCTGTCAGGGTGGCTCGGTAACACCCAGGAATCTCCTGATGTACCCCAACGACACTCCGGACGTGAATCAGCCAACGACCAATCTGTTAGCAAGCTCGTTAATTATGTCGGCGTGGTACCAAAACACAACAATGCCACCAAAAGCAGCAAGTGGCAGTGAGTGGAAGGTGTCCTTACGAATGCAGAGACCCCTCCTCCCCAGGAGGTGGGGCACTTAAACAATCATGTAACATCACACTTAAGTTTACCCCATCTGGTCTTGTGAGGAGATTTTGCGGGAGTGTAGCTGATTTTTGTGCTATTATATTATCTGTGTGATTTTCCAGTTTGACCCTCCCAGGCTTTGCTACAAGACGTATAAGAGTTAAAATTACATTTTGAATCAGGTGCCTCTGTCACTTAAGGATATTTTTACTCCTTGGACTCATTGTGGGACTGGATGAGAAATGTACCTTTTGAGGAGGATCCAGAAAGCACCCCTCCAGTCTCACATGCACCCCCCCACCCTCAAGCAGACAGGGGGTGGCATGTGGCAACCCACCCACAGCTGACACGGCTCAGAGGTCACAGGAAGGTCAAACAAACACCCCAAATCAGGACTGGCTGGCCAGGGAGCATTTATTCTTTAGGGATGTCTTGATTCACGAGTCCTATTCCGCATAAATCCAGAACGTCCTATTCCGCATAAATCCAGAACGTCCTATTCCGCATAAATCCAGAACGCCCTATTCCGCATAAATCCAGGATGCCCTATTCCGCATAAATCCAGGACGTCCTATTCCGCATAAATCCAGGACGCCCTATTCCGCATAAATCCAGGACGCCCTATTCCGCATAAATCCAGGACGCCCTATTCCGCATAAATCCAGAACGTCCTATTCCGCATAAATCCAGGACGCCCTATTCCGCATAAATCCAGGACGCCCTATTCCGCATAAATCCAGGATGCCCTATTCCGCATAAATCCAAGACGCCCTATTCCGCATAAATCCAGAACGTCCTATTCCGCATAAATCCAGAACGTCCTATTCCACATAAATCCAGAACGTCCTATTCCACATAAATCCAGAACGTCCTATTCCGCATAAATCCAGAACGTCCTATTCCGCATAAATACAGAACGTCCTATTCCGCATAAATCCAGAACGTCCAATTCCGCATAAATCCAGAACGTCCTATTCCGCATAAATTCAGAATGTCTTATTCCACATAAATTCAGATTCTGTATAAATCTAGCACAACATATTCCACATAAATCCACTACAATCTATTGCAATCCAGAACTTCCCAGCCAAAACCCAGGTCTGTAGTGTGGCTCCAATAACCGGAACCAGGCGGCGCATAAGAGCCACAGCCCTGATCGGCAGATAGCCACCCCCCCCCACCCCGAGTGGCTTTGTGAGGCTCAGTGAGATTGGGGGGGGGTCCGTGCCACTGTAATCACATGCTCCGCCAAGAACGTCTGGAGAGAGGGAGAGGCCACACACAAAGCCCCATGTGACCTCCCCTCATACCCCCAGGGCCTGCTGTTAGGGGCCAGGCACCACCGCAGTTACAAACTTCCCTGCAGTCAAACAAACAGAGTCACACAAAGACAGATTCACACGCAAACAGCAACATAAACACAGAGCCACACGCAAATAGTCACATAAACACAGTCACAAGCAGTCGCATAAACACAGTGACACGCAAACAGTCACACAAACACAGAGCCACACACAGTCACACAAACAGTCACACACAGAGTCAAACACAGTCACACGCAAACAGATTCACAGTCAGCCACACAGAGTCAAACACAGTCACATGCAGTCACACAGAGTCAAACACAGAGTCACATGCAGTCACACAAAGTCAAACACAGAGTCACACGCAAACAGAGTCAAACACAAAGGCTGGGTGTGTCAGCACAGGCAATGCACGCAGCCACCATGTATCAAGGGTAAAGCTTAACTGAATATTTTTCATGTCAAAATAGCGGTGAAGTCGAGTCTAGTTTCCAGGTCGAGATCTCCACTCACATAACCGGGGCCTGAGTGCAAGAGCAGCAATGAGGACAGAAGCCTCAGTGAGACCCCCACCCTGCCCAATGTCGTCGCCCCCCCAGCTCAGCCACCACCGATCTGCAGACGCATCTCAGACAGCAGCTGAGAGGAGGCGCCTGGCCAGCCTGCGCCGAGGTGATGCATCCCCCCATCCCCACCCCTTGTGCCCCCAGAGACCCATATGTCTGCAAAAACGCAAACACCTGTCTGCTCACCAACATGGTTCTGTGCAGCCTCAGCGCAGAAACATACTCCCTCACACTGGCCCCACTTAGAGGAGCACCTGGACTGCCCCCCACCCCCCCCCCCCCCAATGACCGAGACCAGTCTACAGAATGACAAATGGCCCCAAATGACTTATACTGCATAAGCTGTGCTCCTCCCACAAAAAGCTTTGACCACGCCCCCTCTAAGCAAAGCCCATCCTCTGAGGGCCCTAACAGCGTTTAGCTAAACCCGCTCACCCATGGGGAGGTTGTGCCGTCCCCAGAGGGTCAAACAATCAGACGATTTCAAGATCGCGAAGCATTAAAGCAATCCCGGCAGGACACACTAATTAAACAGGCGAGGCGTGCACAGCCAGCCAATCCCCACAGAGCCATTAAACCCCCCCCAAGCAGTGTGAGCCTGTCTGGGGAGAACCTCTGAGGAGGAAAGGAGGAGGAGAAAAACAGGCAGCCGGTGAAGGGGGGCAGAGGAGGAGCGGCGGCACTCGGGCTACTAGAGACTGTGGATGATTCGAGCAGGAGCGTCTGTGCGGGACCAAATGCGCAATCGACACCCGCCACCGTGAGAAAGTCAGGAAGGACGGGCTCCAGGAACAGAGGCCACTCACACAATCGATAAGCAGCCTCACCCGCTCCACCCCACCTCGCGCCCTGGGACCGGACCAATAGAGAGAGCAAAAAGGGAAGTGACATCATCGGTGCATCTCAGGGGACGCCCAGGTACGTCAGAGGAAGACCCCCCACTCCCTGGCAAAAAAAAAAAGCTTATCCTTACCTCACCACACTTCAAATAACTAGATGATCCACTGATCATCGTAATCAGCCGCAAATCACATTAATTAGCTGTTTGCGTCCTTCAACAGCTGTACTGTATGCAGAGAATTCCCACAGTTCCCCTCACTTTGAGGCACGAGGGAGTTGGGGTGGGGGGGGTGTGTGGTGGAGGGTAACACACCCTTTAATCAGCAGCCTGCTGCTCTCGCCACGTGCTACCGAACCCTCGAACCGCGTCTCAGGCTCCCAGAGCGGTGAAAACATAAAAGAGGAGATTGGCTGCAGCGTGCCTGCCTGTGTGCTCTGCACTGAAAGCTCTCTGCCAGCGAGAAAAAAAACATCAGAGCAAAAAACATTAAGATCTGTTTGAAGAAAGACAAACGGCAACAAGCAGTTACACAGCACAGAGACATGACCGCAAGTGTCTCTCCAAAGCCGACGCCACACTCAAACTCATGGACCCAAGGTCACAGTCAAACTCAAGCCGTCCAACCTTACAGTCCTGCGGTCCTGACGCCTTAAAGCGTGTTTCCCTCTCAGAACGCTGGAGAAGACAATGAAACCGATAAACGTCAAGCATGACAGGAGGCACATAAACAAATTAATATCAAAATGGAAAACATCATTCAGGGACCATTAGAGGGATCAAACCCAGGCAGCTCCTGGCCCACACAGAAGATACTGTATCTGAGGCACGGAGTTTACGGAGGGTGATGTATATCCTGTATCTTTTCATTTAATGCGTGTTCTTTAGTATGTATTGCTAGTGTATTTTTGGCTTATGTGTTCTTTGCTGTAATGAATGGTTATGAATCTGCCAGGATGCAAGCAGAGGGGATCCAGTCAGCGGGGAGTTATTTTCAGGGGGGATCTCACTTGCACGCTCGGCATGTGCCACAGGATGGTAAGGGAGTGAGTGACCGGGAACTCAAACCCAGACCAGAATCGGTGCGCTTCCTTCTTTCAGCGTTAGGGGGCGATGGCGGACGAGACGCTCATCAGGGGAAGGGGCTGTAGATCAAAATGCCCCTCTGCACATTTCTGCCCACTCCCCACGCCACAAGCGGTTCAACCCTTGAGGTCCTGGCCTCCATCCTCAAGGTAAGAACACCCCCTCCCCCGTCAAGGATGAAAATAAGAGTAAATAAGCTCAGCAACACAAAGCCGCAGCCAGCCTCATTCCCACAATCCATCTGTGTTTTTCTTTTGCAGCTCGAGTCTGTTATTGGACAAAATGAAGGACATCTGTTCCACCGGCAGATCCACCGTAACATTCTAACAAGACGCCAGCGAAGGCACTTTTTCAGAATCGTCCCTTAATGAAGACAAATAGGCACCGCAAACAAGCCCCCCCACTCTGCCAGAGGCAGGCGGAAGCAGGGGGGCTGACGGAAGCAAAGAACTCCAGTCCAGACTGTGCGAGGCCAGCTGTTCCTGTGTGGTACATACTCTGATAAGATGGGGCCTAGATTAACATTTTTAATACTTAAAGACTGGACAGAGGTCGGCCTTGGGGAGGAGGGGGGTGTCGGCAGAGGCATTGCACAAGAACGGAGCACAGCAGGCAGCGGGCGGGCGGGGGGAATTTGGAGATCGAGAGGTGGGAGGGATGCTGAATAAGATCTCCCCAGGAGAAGACCTGGGCTCTGTACGGCTTCCGTCAGGCCGCCACAAGAAGCAGAGCGGCGGCTCGATAGCGACAAGCCACGGCCTCTCTGGAGGCGGCCCACGGACCTCCATCGTCACCGCACACGGGGACAGGAGCAGGCGGGACAGAAGGGCCACCAGGGGCCCGGACAGGCACACCAGGGGAATCCCGGCGATGGGGGCGTCGATAGGAGGAACTTCTGGGTAGTGGGGGGGGGGGCGAAGGTGACCCCAGGTAGACGGCCTCTCACTGGGCGCCGTGGCCGATACATTCCAGAGGGCAAGGTCCCCCCCCGCCCCCCCCGTACTGACACCTCCCAGGGGTCACTTTGGTCTGTGCTTTTCCCGAACTCACATACATGCATGCGATAAAATCCCGGCATGGGAACTGTCCCAGTATCAAAGATGGCAAACGGGCCTTGGGCCTCAGCACAGGATCCAGAGAAAGAGGGCAGGTCCCCCCCCACAGATGGCCGCCGTTCCCCGCTGGAGGGGGCGTCAGTGCAACAACTTTTGCCAGGGCGGCTTTGAAGCCAGCGCCCCCTTTGGAGGGGGCACGCCTCTGATGTCATGTGAATATCCCAGAGCTCACAGTTCCATCTCTGTGGCAGGTAGAAAGCCTCGTCTCGCCTTGCCCCCCGCCCAGGAGAACGGGCCGCAGTGCCGGAGCAGGGAAACCTCTCGCTGCAAATCAGGTTACAGAAGAGTGGCCCGTCATCAGTGAGACAGGAGGCCGACGCTCGGTACGATCCGTGATGCAGAACCGGCCAGCACCGTGGGCGAGTGGGCGAGTGGGCGAGGTCAGTGTCGACGCGGCGCGTCACGCAGACCCGGGTGTCGTCGCGGCGCGTCACGCAGACCCGGGTATCACGACGCAAGCGGAAATGTTTCCAGTACCATGCAGCACCCATGCAGAATGTATGTTATTATTTGAAATATTCATTTTGGTAATTTTCCATAATATTCTGATTTTCAGGATAGTCTATTCTCTTTCCTTTGTTTATATATTTACTGTCTTTGCATTACACAAATGTTCTGTGCTCTGTGTACCTTCCCATCGTTTTAGTTTACAAGTAATATCGTGTGAGAATCATTCAGGCTCATGACATTAACACGTTAAGGGACTTCAGATGGTACCGTGTATGTGTGGTTTTATAGCAGAAAAAATACACAAAACTCGGACCTGGGGTGTTCCATTAAGGAGAATTTCTCAGTTAACTGGGTTAACTTAAGCTACAAGTCATGGTTGTCCGGTAACAGTTTAGGTAAGGAGCATTCCCATTGGACAGCTTTACTGTCTTACATAAAGGAGGGACAAGTGAAGCAAATCAGCATGAAGCATCCCAGTCACCTGACCTCTCTCCTGAGAGAGCCACACCTCTCCACCTGAAACTCCACCCCCAATACATTTTAGCTGTACTTGTCGACCCTTCAGGATGAATCACTAAGCAATTATGAGAGAATCCTGTGAGTATCTCAGCATGCAAATCCAAGTCAGTGTTCAAATTAACCAGAACGGTGATTTTTCATGGTGTGAAAGTGTGTTTTATCAAAAAATAAATAAATATACAAAACGAAAAACCTACTCCGGATCTCATTAACATCGGAGGTCAAAATACACATTTATTTATTCATTTGCTGTTTTCACAGCGATTATTGAAAAGGCTCATATTAAACACGAACAGCTTGAAGACTCATTTGGCTTCCAGCTTAAAGGGAAGATTGCACTTGCTAAATGCTGCAATATATGTATATGTACCTATGCTAATGAGAAATAATGTGGTAATTACAAGCATTAGCTTGACCATATTTAAAGACTTAAGAAGTTATGCCTACTTAATGCCCCTGTTATAATTAATTTTTAATTAAATGAATCCTGCGAATGAGGTTACGGATGGCAGTTTACCCAGTGCAATTAAGATTAGAAAACACGTTTTTCAGATAGACTTTATTTAGAAATTAATGTTTTTTTTTTGTTTTTAAGCATTTCATACATCCCTAGGCAGTAGCAGAGGAATCGCTGAACAATTATCAAATATTTAAAGCACCTGCACTCCACTGCTAAGTACGCAATGTCCTGCAGGATTTCTGGGGTCATTCACATCCCCAGGTGCCTTTGATCCACAACACCCCTCTGCGCCTGCGCAGCGCTGCCCCCTTCAGGATCGCCTGGGATAGGAGCTCCTGGGAGCAGGAGGGCAGGGAGGTGGACCGGTGAGGAGGAGGCAGGAGGATCCGCACGCTCCCCGGGGAGCTCAGCCACGTGCATCTCTGCGAGCTGGAGGGAGACCACCTGGGTCTGCAAGAAGGTTTTGAGGGGACCCTGGAACCAGCTCCATGACGACAGTCATTACTGCTGAGCGCCGCTCATGGTTGCCGTGTTACCATGTGCCGCTGCTGTGGATGAAAGCGCCTCACCAGGCCGACGAATCGCACACAGACATAGTAGGTCGGTCACTCAGACCACCTCACCAGCCTGACAAGTTGCACACAGAGACAGCAGGCAGGTCACTCACACTGTCTCACCAGGCTGATCAGCTACACACAGAGACAGTGAGCCGGCCACTCAGACCATCTTACCAGGCCAGCAAGTTGCACACAGAGACAGCAGGCAGGTCACTCACACTGTCTCACCAGGCTGATCAGCTACACACAGAGACAGTGAGCCGGCCACTCAGACCATCTTACCAGGCCAGCAAGTCGCACACAGAGACAGCAGGCGGGTCACTCAAACCGTCTCACCAGGCTAACAAGTCGCACGTGGAGACAGTGGACAGGTCACTGTACCCCTGTGGGTCAGGGACACGTCACATGGTCAAAGGCTTATGACACAAAGGCTGGGGATAAAGGGCTGTGTTTGCTTGTGGCAGATTTAAGGATATAAAAATACTGTCACCATGAAATTTCCAGTCAGACTTTAACTGCAGTCCTGCAGTGCGATTTCAGCCCTTCCTCCGCCCACTCTGTGCTCTGGTCTTAAAAAAAAACAAAAGAAGTGCCAGACGGGCACCCCAGTGGGCACACACGGGCCAGAAGTCATCCTTCAGCAGCTTGTCCTTACCTGTACCTCAGTCGGCCTGGGGCAGGTCTCCCTCCCCCAAGAGGCCCCGCCTCTCGCAGTCGCTCGCTCCCTATTGGCTGAACGACCCAGAGGGCCCCGGTGGCTCTCAGCTGGACACACCTGACCTGTCCCGCCTACCGGCGCCGGCAGAGAGTGCCATCTGGCCGTGGTGACTGATTACCCCAGCAACGGTCGTGCAAACCGGCGGCCTGCGGGCCCCAAGGTCACACGACCTCGCATTCTCAGTTCCGCGGTTCCTGGCGCTTAGCGCGTCTCGACGGAGGGTGGACCCTCTCTGAATCTTGGTGGAAAATAGGCCACGGACAGCGGGGACCACGGCCGCAGAAGGACTGGAGCACAATGTCAGGGGTGTGAGCTCTGCGTCGGCTTCCTGGGGCTGTTCAAGCAGCCTTCCACGGTGAGTGCTGATCATTCTAGGTCGCCGCGGCTATAATCATCCTTCATAATAATGACACTTTATTTTGCCTCATACCCCATCATGCACTCCTATGAGCCAAACAGGAGAGTCTGAAGCTTGAGGGGGGGGGGGGGGCATGGGCTGAGCCAGCCCCCGGAGCAGTATGAGGAGTTAAGGACCCAACCGTGACACAATCAGTCTGCTGGCCACAGGATTCGAAACAGTGACTTTCCGGACACAAACACAGACTCCAAACCTTCTTGGCCACAATGCAGCCATATAAAACGGCTGCAGCTTCTGATTCATTTCAGGCTCCTCCAGACAGAGCCAGCAGACGAAATACTGGACCAAACATGAAGAGGATAACTGTCAAAACCATCAAGAAGCACCAAGAAGTCTCACTTTCATCTCTCTGCATGCGGCCTCGGTGTGTCCCGCCGGAACGGCACTCCTGCTGTTGGAACCAGACAAGAACCGAACGTAGCTCAACCCAAGAGGACGACCCAGCCTAGACTAAACCAAAGAAACAGAACCAGGGAGTGGCAGCCAAGCAGCAGGCCCCTAGGCCAGGGGTAGGATGCCTGGATCACATACAGATTCCAGAAACACCCGTTCAGGCTAAACTTCACCATCTCCTGTCTGGATGAAGTTTCTGGTCCATACGGCTCAACACAGTGAGATTGCAGAACCCCCACCAGGTATGGCTCAGTTTAAGACGCTCGTACAGAGGACAGCCATAAAGCAGCCCCTGTCAGCACGTGCCATCGTTCTAATGCACTCCAACTGCTCACGAGCCGTCGCACTACAGCACGGAAGCATGAAAACAAGTGTCGAGTTTGCAACTGAGCACCAACGCAACTGGCAGCGATTCCTGGCTGTGTTGCCTGCGCCAAAGCACACTGACGGGTGTCTGCTCTGCTAAGGAGAAGCTTAACCACGCTGCCTCTGCCATGTGCTTCATGGGAAAGATCGTGCGGAAGGCGCTGGCAGACTCCCATGCTCTCATATGCGGCGCGATGTTTGTATGCAGCCCGGCAGAGCTGCCACGTGGCAGGCGAGGCCTAACACCGTCGGGCCCCGCGGAGCCGCCGCAGGGAGGCGAGGCCTAACGCCGTCGGGCCCCGTGGAGGTTCTTGGCCGCGCAGCTTCACGGCTACTCGCTGACCCCAGCCTCGCATGTGCTGCTTTGTTCCATTTCCACGGCGGCCTGGGAATAAGCGATGTTCCTACAGCCTGGTAATTCACACAAGACGGGAATGACATGAGAGCCTTAAGTGTATTAAATCTGAATTTCTCAATCTAGCTAGTGGTCATACAGCACGATATTATACTCAGAACTGAAAAATCTGACAATTCCTCTTCGTTTAGAAAATCACCATGTCAAGACGAGAAACGCGGATGGACAGCACCAGCTCTCCTGAAAGAAAAGGGACATAAATACTAATAAACACTAAAAAATGAGCCTTTGCTCCAGATTTCCCTACTTTAATGTAGGTCCCTGCTCACTCTGACTGTCCACTGAGAAGCCATCGCCCCCAGCATGACCGTGTAAATCATCACAAAGGTAAACCCTCCGCTTATCCGCACACTGTCATCTGCAGCGGCCGAACATATTCCCCCTTCTGAGATTCCCATAGTCCACATGCAAAAATAAAAACGCCCCTCCCGAATCAAGCAGGGAATTTAAGCTGAAGTAAAAAGCACCACCCTCATGCTCATTAATTCCATGCAGAAACACATCTGTCTACCAACACTCACACCAGATGTCGAGAGGAGTTCAGGGGGAAAAAAATCAAGCAAATGTTTAATACGCACAAAAACAGCACTGAATATTGTCAAAGGACATTTACTAGGCCAGCGAGGTTTCATTTGCCATCATTACAAACGGAACCAAGAGCTCTGCTTCCCTTCCCAGATGCACATGGCATTCTGCACATGCAAACACTACTGTTATTTGGAAGAAAATGTTTGAAAAACTGTATTTTGTTTATTTTTAGTTAGTGTACATTAAAAAAAAAACACCAAACTGAGTAAGCGGTCTGGCAGAAATGGTTAATAAAGGCCCAGATTATCAAAAAGCAACAGTAAGGATATTTAAGTTACAACCACCCTCATTTTAAAGAATTTTCTTTTAAATAAAGAAATTCCACTACATCAAAAATGCAGTGATGGATTTATGTATTATGTTTTAAGATATATTTGGGAGCCCAGTCATAAATCTGGTAACCAAAGCACTTCAAAGGAACTTGTCTGCCTGTAGGAAAAGGTTTTCACTGTTATCACCAGGGTGGTATTCAGCTATCAAAATGGCTGCTTGCAGAATCACGCTTTTTAGCCTTTAAATGCATTGAAACCATGCCCTCTGATTTTATCCTTATTGTTTCTTTGGATTCTTCCACTTAATTTCATACCAAATACTCACCTCATCCGGGTTTCCATTCAAAATGCACAAGCCTGCAGGTTACTGTGCCCAGTACGAACAGCACCTGAGGTGAGCTGATGATGTGAGAGTGGGATCGACGATTCTGCCCATCTAGGAAACTGCAGCGGAGTCCGTGAGGTCTCACTGCATGCACACTGCATGCACCATCGCATCTCTTAAGTGCTGCCATGGCGCCGAGGGACATGTTTCACAAAGCATTTGAGGGCAGTCGTGTCAACATCGCAATAAATGCGCATGTAACAAAACAAACCCACATCCTAAAATCAGCAGGTCTAACATTACAAGATTTTTTTACAGAGAATTTCTTCTGTATATATGTAACTTATTAATCTGTCAAGCAGGAGTTTTTCTTGAACTGTACATAATAAATAATAATAATAATAAGAAGAAGAAGAAAAGAAGAAGAAGAAGAAGAAGAAGAAGAAGAAGAAGAAGAAGAAATAATGATAATAATAAGAAGAACACGATTTTTAAAATAGATCTTCCAAACATCCCATGCAGCAGAAGTGGATTACCGTTATGCATCTTAAATACAAATCATACAATAACTGATAATTCTTTTCATAGGCAGGACCATCTCGCCTTTCTACGTTTTTCTTCGCGCTGCCTTTAAGGTTAACCCGGGGTAATGGACACAGACTAACACGAGCTCCTACAAACGCCTATTATTTCAGAAAGACACGCTACTAGAAAGACTCCCCAGCCTGAAGTGCTGCATCAGCTTCCCCTCTTCAGGATCACCACAAAATGCGCCGGTGATCGTATTTATAAATCGCTTTGAATAACAAAACAACGTTTAAATAACGCGACTCAAAACATCAGCCGCTTTAGTGAAGAGGAGCGGATGCCAAGTGTAACAGGGATTGATAGCCAAGTCTGAACGCACCCGACCGCGATGCTTTTCCCTGAATTCGCGGTGCTGCCGAGCGTGAATGAAAGTCAGCGCCGTTCAAAGCCAACAATGGCTCGTCTGACACCGTGAATTTCGCTCGGGCTCCGGGAGTAATGCACCGCGGAGAAACGGGGCCACACAAGGCTGCCCGGAGCAGAGCGGATCCTCTGGCCGTCAGGCTGCTCCGCCGGACCCGGTTCACCATCCCGCTGTCATCCCTCATGTTGCGGGACATCAATCATGCAGCAGCGACTCTGCCCTCGCGCTGCCCAAGTCTGATTTACAAACATTAGCAGGGAATACAATTACACAGTCCCCGGCCGAAAAGTGCTCACAATGCGCTTGGAGAGAGGGACTGGGGGCGGGGGAGAAAAGGCGAGAGGTTTGCGTTTCAGAAGGTACAATAAACCCATTTTATAGAACAACTCCATGATGCTACACATTGTAAGGCATTGGGACAGATGCGAAAACCGTCGTCACTAACGGAATTTTAAACTGATATAAGATCTGGCAAATATTTAATAAACTAAATTAATACTCATGCTGAACAGGGAATCTAATAAATCGCAATGAATAATATGATCCACTTTAAGTAACTAATTACAAAGTTTATTCATAGCTTGGAGATGGCATATAAAATAAAACGGTATTAGTTCACATGCAGTAAATTACCCAATAATTACAACACAGTAAGTTATAATACACATCTCAGTACCACGCGGTCCAATAAAGCAGGACACAAACATAAACAGGTAGAAACAACGTTATTGTAAGGTGCACATTTACAGAAAATGTCCCACTCAGCACTACCAAACTAACAACCACTGCCCAAAACCCACCAGTTTAAATTAATGGACAGCTAAGAAATAGCAGAATATCTATGATATTACATAAAAGAACGGCGTAAAAAATAAAACACAGAAACTTTGCGCAACTCTAAGAATCTGGCAAAGTTCCCTAAAACGCAAAAGCCGTTAAATGCTAAGATTCCGTTTACTTATTAAAAGCGACCGTTTAAGCATAGAAAACCCAAACTGCAAAAACACCGACACAAATCAGTCACCTGACATTAAGAACATCTTTTAGAAACCTGGGAATTTTTTTTTAATCAAGAAAACAGTTACATCCAAAAGGCAAAAGCCGGATGACATTAAAAGTTATAATTCTCTCAAAAAGATCACCAACTGGCACGGAAAACGAGCCACTGAAGGTATTAAAGCTATAGCAAACTGCGCCGCTATGCGCAGCCTGAGCACGGAGCGCCCGGAGCCGGAGCGCCGAGCTCCATGGTCTCTCCGCCGCTGATCAATGATTGAACTGAACAAAGGCAGAAGAGGATCAATTTCTAATATCTATCAATGCAACACTCTTATTTTCCTACTTAAACTTCCAAAAAGCACATTTCGCTTCAATTTCCGATAGCGCACCATCTACATGTTCTTATTCCTACGAAAGGTGAAAAAGACCACTAACCTGAAGCCGTCGCAGATCAAATTTCTTCCAATATTGAAACATCGATCCCACATCGGCGGCCATCTTGGGGGATATTGAAGAGATTTTTTTTTCTCAGCGGCTGCACTAAATATATGGGCTGGATTCCCTTCAATAAACAGCGCTGTCGGTTGCTCGCTCCACACCCACACACGCATACACACACACACACACCTTATCAGAATGTAAAAAGTCTATAACTACATTGAGAAATGTACAGATGCAGAGCTCTTTGTGAGTTCCAGTATTTCAAAACGTACTGTATATCAAAAGGATTTTCTTTTAAAAGGTTAGTGCAGTCCTGGAGATACGTGTAATGTGCAATTGCACTTGATTTCGGTTTTGTAAAGTTATCGATACTGACGTAACGTTACGGTCAATACTGCCTGTTAATGGGAAACGGGCAACTATATGAATAACAAATGTGCAGTGTTTTTATATTCGTAAGAGGCAAAAGTTGCGATAAATGCCACTAAGGGAGTAGCGCACGTACAGCCGCGCTACCTGCAGGCACTAAGGCGCGCGCCCGGCACGTACGGCTGAACAGGAAGCAGCAAAGAAATGCGCGCCTGCCTGTCATCTCCGCACATCAGGCTTCCTCTGCTCGCTTGTTTTTCTCATCTGTAACTTTTCTGAGAGCAGCAAAATGCCAACAATGCGCAAACGGCATATTAAGAGGTGGAAATCATGCAGCATGCGGAAGGGTAGCTGAACATTTTAACCGAGGAGAGTGTGCTTTTCTGTATGTCTTTCTTTCTGGTCCTTATGTGTAGCAGATTCTCTCGGCGCTTGGCAGCGCGATGTGGGCTCTGACTTGTGTCAGCCCGGTGCCATAAGGACGACACCAATCAAAACCGGCCCGAAAGAGCAGGTGCAGAAGTCCTCATCTGTATAGTGCACCCCCTACAGGACAAATGCCACGCCTGGCGTTTAACCTACAGTACTGGACAAATGCCGCATGTATCCTTTAATAACTCATAATGAAATGCCCGGATCACGATGAAACGCCATGATTAACAGCTTTGATAATTTATAGTTCATTAATTTTTTAAGGAAAGGTCGAACAGATATTTTAAAATTTGAATGCAGATCTTTTACATTAAAGAAAGCGGCTGTATGATGCGCAGTATTAGAAAGTCACGGTTAAAAATCCCTCTATTTAAGCAGCATATTTAAAGCTCAAAATAAATACAGGAAGATATTTTTCTGAACTTGTTCTTAGTCTTCCAATAAATATAAACCCAATAAAAGCCGAATAATTCCTTCTTATTATTTTATGTGTAGGTTCTAAACGTTTTTTTAAGAAACTATAATTGAACGTGCATATAAATCCTGTATGAAGAGCTTACCATATTGTGCTGTTACGTACTGCTACGTTGTTCTCAGCTTTACAAATATGCTGCTTTTTTTTGGAATTATTTTACAATTTCAAATAGCTTTCTGAAGGTTTTTGGGTTTAGTGGTCATTTCAAATCAGTTGATGTCTAAAGTTTTAAAAATGATATTACAATACCCCATAATCTCTGTGTTGCCTAGTATTGTATTAATACGCATAATGCAATGTCTTCTACATTGATGTTTATTACATATTCCATTATTGGGTATTTTCTTTCGGTAAATATGGAATACGTATCAACGCAGAAGACCTTTCCTACTGATTAGTGAGTACAATAGGCTTACTTGTCTCACGGACAGCTCAGAAATAAACACCGTTGCATAGTCTCTGTTATTTCGGTCCGCTTTTCAGCTGGCTGGTACCAGTTATCCATTCTTAACTATCATAGCTACTTATTTCACAGCGCACTCAAACGAATAATTTAAGTATATAGCTATGTAAATAACTCACGGGACTTTGCGCTTACATATCCAGTCTGATAAAAAATGACGATAGAAGACTGGGGTAAAAAATCGGAGTCTCAATGAACCAGAAATTAATTTGCTTTGGAGGTACAATATTATCAACTGTCATGATGCCAGTGAAGAGCATGAATAATAACAATAATCACAGACAAGTCATTATTCCTCGTGCAAGTAAAGGCAAGTTAAACAAAATTCAAATCAAGGCAATCTTTAGGTTGAAATATTGATATTTTCTTGCTAAGCAAAGCACCTAAGGGGAATCTAAAAGGTACTTATTAAAAGTTTCAGTTTTATTACTTTTTATTTGTTGCTTTAGGGTGGGAATAAAATGTATGAGTCTTATAAGAAAGTAATAACATTTCTTATTTGGCAATGATTCATCTTAAATTTGAAATTTAAATCAGTGTTGGTATAAAAGCGGGCTTTATTTTAAGCCATTTTCACATATACATAGAATTATACTGTACAATAATATGATAGCCTACTATACAAAAACTCCCAGTCACACTATGGCACATACTGGGGCTTCCATTATTAGGCTCCCAGTTCACCATTAGTATTAAGAACAGAAGTGTTGCTCTGAATGTGTGCTGTTTGCGGTAATGTGTTTAAGTTCTGGAACAAAGCTTTTGGGAGCCTGTTGTCGAGGTACAGACACCATGCGAGTCTCCCTCCGTGCCGTATCCTCCCCCAGCGGCCTGTAGTGTGGCAACAGCGTGTCGTCTTGTCTGTGGTCACTGTGGTTTGGGCAGCCGGTCAGACAGAGACAGGCATGCGGATCAGCAGACCCACAAAATTAGATCAGGCAAATATCTGTGTCTTTCGGGGGCCCAGAGCAAGCCGTGAATGCTTTAAGAGGAATTGTGACTTATTATCTGAAGCCGTAGCGTGAAAGGCCAGCACTCACACCGCTGTCATATAAGTGTGGTAACGATAATTGAATGCAGCAATTGAATGCAGCCGTCAGCAGCTGGACTTATTAAAGGTGAGGAGGCCTCGCTATCTGCAGGCACAGCGAGAGCAAGGAACCAAGCAGACCCTGAAAAGTCACAGCAGTGCCAGGTTCATATATGGGTGTGTGGGTATCTGCGGACGTTCTCTTGTTAGGGGTCTGCCCTGAGTTTCCTAAACCAGTAGCTATGCACAAATTCCCTTCAAGTTGCTGTGAAGCACAAAATACAAAATCGCACGTAAAAAAAAACTTCATAATGTGGATTGTTTTCATTGGAAAGACCCAACAAAGATCTCTCTATATCAAAATCCACATTTCCCCGTAATTAAGGGATGGCCAGCACATTCATATGTTTTGTTTAACATCATCACTTTCTCAATTCAGTACCTGAATGGACGTATAAAATATTTAAACAATAGCCCATATATAGGATAGGTCTCTGGGAAATATCATGCACATAATGGATGAAATATGAAAGGGTCTTTGATGTGAAAAATTGGGTTGTAAGTTTAGGGTTGAAAGCTCACCATTGCAATTATGTGATTCAAACATTAAGTAAGTGGTTGACTCACAGTAAAAGCAGAACTATGGTCATGGTGAAAATGAATGGCACTTAAAAAAAATAAAAAATGTAATCTGGGGATTAAGTTCATATTTCACGGTTGGAGAATGGTACAGCCAAAGTTACAGTAGTAAGGTTTTGGACAGGTGTTACAAAGTCCAATAAACTATACCAGGTCCTTTACTGGTGAACAGGTATCCCAAATGTATGCTACACTTATAAACAGGAATAGCTAGCAATATGTTGTTAAAATTGAGCTTTCGGTGTATATTTTCTGGAATCTTGCAATTCTCCAAAAAGAATTTCGTATCATAGATATTTTAGTAGCTGTGTTCAAAGGAAAAAACAAACCTGATACCAATGTAATGCTGAGATAAGGAATATTCCTGAAATATAAGCTTAACAGCACCTGAAAATGTTTAGAAGAAAAACATTACTGAAAACTGCACGGGAGAAAATGTGCTTTGAAAACTTGGGCAGTAATGGTTCTGCCGTTTAATGTTGTGATGCATGCATTGATTTACTTTATTAAACTGTGTCCCACTTCCCTGCGAAGCTGTCTAATGCTTGGGAATAATGACCCACGGCATACTTCCTGGAATATTTTGAAATGATTGCCTCCCTGATGGATTCCGAAGTATTGATTGATCCTCCGAGAACCAAAAATCAAATACACTTGACATATAGGGCATTAAATGAATGTGCTCCAGTGCCATCTAGTGGGAGACATTGAGATGACTGCTTAGAAGTCTTCTGCTCGCGGGTGGGACCGCGGAGACGTTAGCGCTGCTGGGAGCAGGCAGGAGAGCCCGGTTTTGGATTAACTAGAGCCTTTATCAGGTTCTGTACAACATAAGTAGACTTGGGTGAAACTGGACTGGACACAAGAGACCACAAGACACAAGCTGGTACAGGTGGCTTACGGCTCAGCGAGTTAAGACGCTGTACCTATGACTGGAAGGTGTCAGATTCCAATGCAATACTTGACATAGTAACTTAACTTTGGGCTCCTGAGAAAGGCCCTATGTCCCCACTTACTCCAGGGACTGTCTGACTTGTGTAGATACTTAGCCAAAGTGCACCTTTCCTGCAAATAATAAAAATTATTCCTCCTGCATTCCAAAGACTCAGGTATGCAAATTTTTGCAATTGCCCATATCATTTGACCGTTTGCATGTTTGCCCTGTCATGGACTGACATCCTGCCAAAAAGAGTCTCCCACCTCATGCCCTGTGAGGGACTGGCATCCCTCGTCCAGGGTGTCCCCTACCTCATGCCCGGTGATAGATTGGCATTCCATCCAGGGTGTCCCCTGCCTGTTGTATGGCCCCCACATGCTGTATGCATACCTGACAACATCATGCATGCTCCTAAAGAGACGATGGATGGTGTCCTGGGGGGGGATCTCCTCCCAGATCTGAACCAGGGCATCACTGAGCTCCTGGACAGTCGGAGGTGCAACCTGGTCTTGTCGCATGGACCAAAACATAATGTCCCAGAGGTTTTCTATTGGATTTAGGTCAGGCGAGCGTGGGGCCAATCAATGGCATCAATTCCTTCATCCTCCAGGAACTGCCTGCATACTCTCGCCACATGAGGCCGGGCATTGTTGTGCACCAGGAGGAACCCAGGACCCACTGCACCAGCGTAGGGTCTGACAGTGGGTCCAAGGATTTCAT
>JAODLC010000044.1:1431944-1441965 GCA_026781145.1 Hippopotamyrus pictus
GAGCAGATACTGGTCCTGCTGATGGGTTAAGGACCTTCTACAGCCCTGTCCAGCTCTCCTAGAGTAACTGCCTGTCTTCTGCAATCTCCTCCATGCCCTTTAGACTGTACTGGGAGACACAGCAAACCTTCTGGCAATGGCACGTATTGATGCGCCGTCCTGGAGGAGCTGGACTACCTGTGTAACCTCTGTAGGGTCCAGGTGTCGCCTCATGCTACCAGTAGTGACACTGACCGTAGCCAAATACAAAACTAGTGAAAAACAATTGGAAAAGATGAGGAGGGAAAAATGTCAGTGGCCTCCACTTGTTAAATTCTGTCTGGGGGGGGGGGGGTCGTCTCATTGTTGCCCCTCTAGTGCACCTGTGGTTAATTTCATTAACACCAAAGCAGCTGAAACTGATTAACAACCCCCTCTGCTACTTAACTGACCAGATCAATATCCCAGAAGTTTAATTGACCTGATGCTATGCTCTGACTGAAAAGTGTTCCTTTCATATTTTGAGCAGTGTAAATAAATCTTCAGTCTGATCTCCAGAATAACATCCGTAGCCAAGGAATAAAGAGCCTGCAAGTGTCTATGAGATTCACTTGGAGAGAAGAGATGGACACTGTGTGATTGTCTGTGCTGTACACACAGAGCCCCTTCTCCTGTCATTCACGCTTCCACGACACTGCATCTGTCTCACTCACCCATAGTCAACACACTGTGGTATAAAATAGTACTAAGCAACACATACATAACAGACACCTTTATCTTTCACACTGGATGACTGAAACAGTGGCAGTGATCTACTGAGAAATGGTACCAGAGGGCATTGCTACATCCACCCAGGGAATGAGAGGTCTATCCCAGGGCAGTAAAGACCTGACATAGACAGAGGGCACAACGACAAGACACTACATATGGGACATCTCGCGTAATACTGTCAAAACCACACGTATAAGCCGAACATCAGTCAGGAAGAGCACGAAGCGGTGCTTACGGGCAAATAGTGAGAATCCGAGTTCTGTTAGGCAAATAAAAGGCAGGTTCATTTCAAATATGAGGTCGCACACACGGTAAGCATTTCCAGAGCCAACGGAGACAAGCAAAGAGCGGACAGGAATCATGTGTAACACCAATAATTATACAAACGAACTTTCGGAGCACGACACAATAACTGGCAACAAGAAGACAGACAAGGGATATTTACAAAATCGCGGAGCATGCCGGGAGATGCAAATAAGCTCCCAGTTAAAAAAAATATATTATCGTTACTTAGATCGACATTTCTTTGGTTTAATGCAGAACTCTGAATCTCTGGGTATCATTTTAATATTCAGATTGATAATGAACAATATTACTTATTATACCACGCAGCTGTTTAACTGTTGTTCTTGAATCTTTTTGGTCAGAAGACCAATTTTATGTCACCCAGGCGAATCTTAGTTGTAAATCAATGTGCCAATATAATCTTTAATATATATAACGTTACTTACACTTTTAGACGTAGAACACAATTATAAAAAATACTACAAATGACGGAGACAACAGCACTATTTCAGGCTGAAGACTAATGCACCCCAATCTGAGTCCACGTGATGCCCCTGCAGGTCAGCTACATCAGTCACACCCCAGGACACCATCTCCGCTCTCCATTGCACTGCTAAGAACGCCTTTTAGTGCCCTAAACTTTTATTTTTGTTGGTATTTGCAGTTGTTATTGGACCTATGCAGTCTGCACAGAATGTTTATCGGAAATTGTATTTTGTGAATATGTATAATGCATATTGTTGTGCAGTTGTTCTATGTACAGTTTTGTATTTATTTAGTGTGTTACAATGCTGGGGACCTCTGAGCCAGGCTTTCACTCACTAGTGCACACGTTCTACTGATGTAACAACAATAATAGTGATTTGATTTGATTTTGCTTTAAGTGTATCACTATAAGACAACGATTGAACCAAAATATAGTTCTTTGAATAAAATTTCACTATAATAAAACATTTTTTCTCGAGGTATGATAAATTATTAAGTAAAACCGTTACATATTTGTCACTAGTATTAATGGAAAGTAGCACTTACATTCAGACGAAACGTGTAATTTATTTTTTTTAATAAAGCGACTTTAAAAACAGTAATTAAATATTTTAAGAAAAGCTGATAATCTGCATACGGCTTAATTTTATGACTGTTTGGGAAAGCCTGCTGCTGTTATCTTACATCATCGGTTTAGCAATTAAGTTAGCATTAAATCTTTAGAAAGGCGTAGGCGCCCCCTAGCGCTGATAATCTGCCAGGATTTGATCTTTTTTGCGTATATGAAGTGACAGCAAAACAGTCCCAGAGCTTTAGTCCAAGAGATGGCAATCACTATACACTCATTAGTAATGCCTCACGCCAGTTACAATGCACTCATTAGTAACGCCACATGCCACTCCTTACCCACTCGTCAGTAACACCGCACGCTAATCCCTATACATTCATCAGTAACGCCACATGCCAATTACTGTGCACTCCTCAATAATGTTGCACACCAGTCCCTAAACATTGGTCAGTAACACCGTACGACAGTCCTTATGCATTTGTCAGTAATGCCTCATGCCAGTCCATACATCACATGCCAGTCCCTACGCATTCATCAGTGACGCTTCACGCCAATCCCAATGCATTCGTCAATTATGCCTCATGCCAGTCCCTATGCACTTGTTAGTAACACACACCAGTCACTGTGCATCAGTGATGCCTCACTCCAGTCCCTATACACTCGTCAGTGATGCCTCACTCCAGTTCCTACTCTCGTCAGTGATGCCTCACTCCAGTCCTTAAAGATTCTTCTGAGATGCCTCATTCCAGTCCCTACACACTCCACAGTGATGCCTCACTCCAGTCCCTACGCACTCATCAGTGACGCGTCACTCCAGTCCCTACGCACTCCTCAGTGACGCCTCACTCCAGTCCCTACGCACTCCTCAGTGACGCCTCACTCCAGTCCCTACGCACCCATCAGTGATGCCTCACTCCAGTCCCTACGCACTCATCAGTGATGCCTCACTCCAGTCCCTACGCACTCATCAGTGATGCCTCACTCCAGTCCCTACGCGCTAGTCAGTGATGCCTCACTCCAGTCCCTAACAACAGTCCCTATGCACTTGGCATCCTCACACTGCCCTGCCTAATCTTGTGTCACAGACCTTTAACCCAGTTAAAGTTTAACTCCTTGCAGATCATTTATGGGTTCTAGGGACCAATGGTGCCACAGTGACCCAATACTGTGCAACAAGTATCCATCATACTGAGAATGTGTGAGTAACGGTGAAAGGTGTAGCATGGTCACCTCGAGCTGGCAGGAATGGAGGCTGAGAGCTCTCTCCCCCTCCTCTGAGACAATGGCCACACAATAATACATATCTAGTGCAGAGGCACAGGCCAGCAATACCCTCCTATCAAGTCTCAGTTCTATGTCCGACCCAGCGGCAGCATTACAGAGCAATAGCCAGACAAGGCTGTTTATGACTCTGCCTCAGGGTGAGTCCTCCTTTTGGCTGCTGATGAAACCCTCCAGTGCTTGAACCAGCTGAAGCTGTTAGAGAAAGCCAGATGTGGAGAACTTTGGCTGGGGAAGCTTTTAACAGCACGTCCAGCGTGGAGGTGCTGAACTTCTAACAAATGGCTGCTGTCCGTGGTGCTGAACCAGGTCAGCAGCCACCAGGGGGCAGTAGTTCCCGGGTTCTGCGGGCGGAATCATGGTCATTCTATTGTACTACTTATCTTTAATATTTATCCACAGTGCCTTTTTCTCTAATACACTGTGTGAAGTGAAAGATTTTGTTTCAAATAAAAGAAAATTAATGGTCTGTTTCCTTTTCAGCACTGGACATGTTTAGGGAGGAAAAGGCATAGACCGCAGCGATGTCATAGAGCGCTGTGTTAGCCAGGTGACATCTTTCTAATAAATGAATTCAAGGCAGCAAGAGGACGGCAGAGGGAAATCTCTGCAGTGTGCAATACAGTCACCAGCTTTAAAGTCTGAGATATTGGTACATGCTGCTACTTTAATAATGAATAACGTATGCAATGTATAATTTTAAAGCCGCAATAGTCTCTGAAAACTCTATCTTGAGCCTGAGAAGATGTGTCCCAAAAACTGCCACCAGAGGGCAGATTACCAATTATTTCTGGACATATCTGATCCTTGCGATAAAGCAGATGTGAATTTAAGAAGTTTGTTTAAATTTCTTAGTTGTGACATTGGAAATGATAGCACATATTGCAATCTTTATTTCTATAAAATGTAAACATTTTACAATTTTATTTAATACAGTGCACCTGGATGCCGCTGTTTTTGATTACCGAGACACCGTTTTTTTCCGTGATTTGTTTGGCGTTAGAATATCCAATGTTGCGGCTCCATAAAAATCGAGGAAAAAACAGTGACTCGACAGCCGAAAACATTTCAGGTGACTTCACCATCATTGTCATCATACTGGAAATATTTCATTACCTAGTGTCCCAATCAGCTTCAGCAGGGTCACAATTTCTGAAAGTAACCATTAGATGTTATGGCCCCAAATCAAGGAAAACACGGTGACTCAGCAGTCAAAAAGACGTCACGTGAATAGAAATTATAATCTTGGAAATATTTCATAACTGATATATACAGGTCGGCTCTGGAAAAGGGGTGACTAGTTTACACATATGACCTCACGTTAACCTGAGTTTGGCTTTTGAAAAAGCAGAAAAATCACATCTTCAGGGAAAATCGGTGTAGATTAGGCAAATAAAATTTTACGAGTGTTTTTTTAAAGACGTGTATTGTCAAGGTGAATACTACTACTACTATTACTACTACTACTAATAACAATAATAATAATAATACATTTCAGAATGTATGGTTGGAGAATGGATGGATGGATAATTGTCACTGTGTAAACGACATCCAACCTTATGACAGCAATGTCATAGCTTTGGACCCAGACCCTAGCTGATGAGTATCCACGTTGTGCATGTCTGGCTGTGAGTATAATATGTCAGTTCTCTTTGGGGCCTGGACATACAGAAATGCGGTTTGGCATAGACCGACTTTAAAATAATATATCAGTACTGTGCTCATTGTTCTGACGCCTCATTAAGTTCCGCCCCCCAGCAGTAGCTGCGTTGCGTCAGCAGCGCACCGCCCGACGAGCGGCCGATGAATGGGGGCTGTGACGACACGGCCTGACGCCCGTCCTTCAGTCCAGCGGACAGCTCTGCGCACCGCGCTTCCCTTTCCAAATCCGGGAAGAAAGGCTGCCGTGCACCAAAACAAGGGCATCCCAAGCGCATCATTTCGACTCTCCTTCTTTGGTGACAGCTTCAGATTTTCTACGTTTGGGGAGTGAGGTGGGGGGGAGGCAGGGGAATGATCAGCCCCTACTCCCCGCATCCGAGTCCTAAGCCGTAAGGATGCTGTCCCCGAATAGCGCTGCCGAGAACCGGCCCCGACGCTCCTTCCTCCCGGGGCTTCTTCTCTGCGCCGCCCTGGTCGTCATTAGCGGTAGTATGCCAAGTAAGAAACATCCCTCTTTGCTTATTTATTATGTTTATTAGTTTTGAAAATACATCTTAGTGCATGGTAATGCTTTGGGTTTCGCAAAGTGCCATGCTGGTATGGCAGAAGCTGCTGTGGGTTAGGGAATAAGATATTTTTAACTAAACTATTTAAAACGTAACATTTTACGTGTGAATAAACTGATGCGTTACTTGTAAATAAATGTAAATAAATCAAGATAGGGAGCATGGGATGGCAACGCGATTATTTTAAGTGTTCATTAAATGTTTCTACAGAGTCCTGGCGCGTAGAGTCGGAAGGTTTGATTTTAAAATATTGCTAGAACTGAAGTGACACATGCTGAGGAAGTGTGCAGTGGGCCTTTAAAGCGTTTATTCTATCCGAATAAGGTAATTTTATGAATTATCCCTAGTCGTGTTTACAGGGAGGGTTATTATGTACCCTGGGCTAAATTCATGTGACACAAGCAGCACATTCGGCACATTATCACATTATGAGGCTGCCTCACATTTAATGCTTTTTTTTTGTGATTTTGCAAATTTTCATTTTTAATTCATTTGTAATGTTCACCACGATCGCCACAACTTTGTTGTCCTGAAAAAAACCTTTAATGTGTTTGAAATACCCCGATTTACTGCTTTTAGAGGCGACATTCAGCCTGGAAACTGCATATTGTGTAAATCTGCACGTCTTATTATTAATATGATCCAGGCTTCGTCTCGCCTCTCCGGGTCACTTTAAAAAGCGTTATATTGGCCCCCAGGAGGCTCTCGTTATTAATGCAAAGACGGCAATTATCGTAACTCATCTAAAGTCGTCGGCTGTTCTTTTATGGGGTTAAGCGTTACGCGAACGGGCTGTCGGTGAAAAAGGATCCCTGATCTGCGAACAAAACCTCCAGCTCGGAATACTCTGACAGCAGTCTCTGAGCCAGTACAGCACATGCATAACACCAGCACGCGCTAGCGCTGCTTGACGTCAGTACAGGTTCACTTTGTCCAACTCTAGACTGAATTCGCGTACCTTCAACTTTTCATCCTTGTATGATATCCTTGTATGATATTCTTGTGTAATATCCTTGATCCATTTCGGATGTTGTGGGCTGCAGTCTTTTTAAGCAATTTGAATTCATTGAAATGTTACGGTTTAGTTAAAATGGGAAAGATTTTATTGGTTTTGCTCTGCATACATAAGTACCGTTTCGTTTTTAGTCTATACAGGGCTCCAAGTGTATATGCAGTGTACTGATGGTGAAGATCCAGGTGTATATGCAGTGTGCTGATGGTGAAGATCCAGGTGTATATGCAGTGTGCTGATGGTGAAGATCCAGGTGTATATGCAGTGTACTGATGGTGACGATCCAGGTGTATATGCAGTGTGCTGATGGTGAAGATCCAGGTGTACTGTATATGTAGTGTGCTGATGATGAAGATCCAGGTGTATATGCAGTGTACTGATGGTG
Source organism: Hippopotamyrus pictus (assembly GCA_026781145.1). NCBI lineage: Eukaryota > Metazoa > Chordata > Actinopteri > Osteoglossiformes > Mormyridae > Hippopotamyrus > Hippopotamyrus pictus. The sequence continues at coordinate 1,438,940 of JAODLC010000044.1, forward strand.
ACGATCCAGGTGTATATGCAGTGTACTGATGGTGACGATCCAGGTGTATATGCAGTGTACTGATGGTGAAGATCCAGGTGTATATGCAGTGTGCTGATGGTGAAGATCCAGGTGTACTGTATATGTAGTGTGCTGATGATGAAGATCCAGGTGTATATGCAGTGTACTGATGGTGACGATCCAGGTGTATATGCAGTGTACTGATGGTGACGATCCAGGTGTATATGCAGTGTACTGATGGTGAAGATCCAGGTGTATATGCAGTGTGCTGATGGTGAAGATCCAGGTGTACTGTATATGTAGTGTGTTGATGATGAAGATCCAGGTGTATATGTAGTGTGCTGATGGTCCCCACGTGACACATTGCATAGGGGCACGACTGGGCGATGTACGTGGGGATGCACAGAATTGCCTGCTAATCTGTCACAGGTCGTATTTGTGTCCCAGCATCTCTGCAGCAGTGACAGAATTATGAATTATGCTAATCACTTTCCCGCAACAGTCACAACTGTAGCTGAGTGGCAGCGGGGGGGTGGGGGATTGGTCGCGGTGCTGTGGTAAATGAATATGTATTTGAGACACACGTTAGCCCTGGGTAGAGCTGCAGTGTGGCCCAGTGCCTTATCTGAGTATCCTGGCGGCGCTGGCGTGATGGAAACAGCCAGACTTGTAGGGGGAGGGGGGGGGGGTTTACTTTTTTTAGTTCCACTTTAGCTCCTTCAACAGGCATGCAGCTGATTTCCAGGGTGACCTGACTCCCAGTAACAGATCCGTGTCCCTTTCCATGAAGCAGGCTGCCCCCTGCGATGGTTAATGATCTACATTATTATACAGAAATTTTGGGGGGGGGGTCAGTTTGGGGACCTGCCCATGTAACACAAAACAGGTTCCAAGAGGTGGCCTGTTAATGTAACCTTGAGAGAGATACTGAGCCTGAATCGAATATGTCAAAAAAATACAAAACTAGCTCTCATTAGGTGCACAGCTGTAAGGTGCATATGTCAAGCTAGATAGAAGTGTTTACGGGGCATTAAAATTCATTTATACAAAGTACATTAGTAGAATTCTTGCAAAACCAACTAAGATAAGCGGCTAGAAAACAGATGGATGAATGTAAACAGTCAGCTGTCATTAGTGTAAGCAGCTGCAAAGCTCACTCCTAAGTATAGATATTCATGGACAGCGGACACCTGTGTCATCTCGGTAAGACTCGCCCCAGTTGGGAGAGAGGAGAGAGGAAGGACTTTGTTCAGGTAAAGGGAGAATGAGATGGACTGTTGTCCTCAGGTAATGAAGTCTTGGCTGAATGTGCAGCCAGGAGTGTGAACATGGTGAGTGAGTGCAGGAGATGGTCACCACCCCAGGAGACCCTAACCCTAACCCTAACCTTAACCCTAACCCTAACCCTCTACACACCTCACAGCCCTAAAATGGGGCTTCTTTACATGGCTGTCGCTAAGCCTTCACCTGTTTGTGCTTGGGAGAGGTAGGCCTGTAAGCACAGTGAATTCCGTCTGCATGGAAGGTGCTTGGCATTGCTGTGCAGTCAGGACGACCTTCTGTGTGTGTGGGGAGGGGGGTGTTCTACGTGCAGGTAATTAGATCACGACCCTGCAGGAACGAGACGCGTTTCCAGCCCTCTGACTCATTCCGCCTCTCCCGCTCGAAGGTGCGGGCGGTGAAGCGTTGCGGAGGGAGTCACGTGGCGAGTTCTTCACGGCACTATTAAATGGGATTTCAGCATTAATGGGTCCTGGGGAGGGTCTTGCGTCGAGTTGTTGTTGTTCAAAGTAGGATGTTTTGCCGTGAATTCGTGTGACAGAAGCCACTTTATTGGTATGTCAGGGGATCTGTCTCGATGTCCACACATACGAGGTTTAGCAGAGGGCAAAACAAGATATATTCCAGAGGCGTGGATCTTACTGTGAGGCTAATCTGGGTCTTTTCCTCCTACTGTCGGACTCTTTCAGTCGACGCTGACTCTGGGATCTCAAACCCCTGGTATTGGCTGGGATTTTCCTGCACCCGACCAAATCCAGATGCATTAGGAGCTACATGTTTTCTCTCCGTAACAAAAGCCTAGAAAAACATACAGGGGGCACTTCAGCTCAGGGAGCAGCGGCAAGTGGGCGGTCGGCCGTGTCGGCACTGACGGGGCTTTCCAGAACATCGCCTGGTCGCGTGGAGCGAGCATGTCTCATTGGTCCGGAGATGCTTTGTCACAGCCCAGAGCGTGAACATGGCGCTGTGGCCATCCAGGAAGTGAGAGGGGCTGAACGTTTAAACCTGGGTCGCGGCCCAGAATACAGGAAAGCAAAACTCAAGTCTGTCTTACACGTCAGCTGCTTGTATCTGAAGTCATGTAGACAAGCAGTGAAATGAACTGAATTCAATGTAACTCAAACTTTATTTGCCATTTGCACAGATCCAGTCAAGTGCGAGTTCTCTGGAATTCTCGCAGGTTCCCTTGGTCAAGAGAAAAACAACAAATAAACCTATGATGTATAGAAATAGGGTTTTTATTTTTTGTGGTGGCGAGCTTATTGAGGTGTCTCATTTTGTGTGTGTTATCTGAGGTAACTGCAGGATGTGAGGCCAGGACTGCAGTACCACTTATCAGTGTGTATGAGTAGGCTGGGGTTATCTGTGTGTCAGGCGGGTGTTTTTTCCTACAGGCTGCAAGGGGGGTGGGGGGGGGGGCTGTGTCATGTGCTATTTGCGATAGTGCTGACAGTGGTGTTCCTCGTACCTTGGCCTTCCTGGGGTGGGGGTGGAACACAAACCCAGGCTTCCAGACCCAGAGCTGGAGCTGGAGCACTGCAAGGCCCTGAAATGGCCGATAGCATGAGCACTGGGTGAATACGGTTTAAAAGTACAGAAGCGTGGCTCTTGTAAACTTCGACAGTGTTAATTGGGACTTTGCCATCCTGTTCATTTGATGTCCTCTGGCGCCCCCTGGAGGATGGGCTCCCCCTTTGGGTCTGGTTAGGGTTAGGGCTTCCTCTGCTGCCCCCTGGAGGATGGGC
>JAODLC010000044.1:1442065-1454968 GCA_026781145.1 Hippopotamyrus pictus
TTAGGGCTTCCTCTGCTGCCCCCTGGAGGATGGGCTCCCCCTTTGAGTCTGGTTAGGGTTAGGGCTTCCTCTGCTGCTCCCTGGAGGATGGGCTCCCCCTTTGAGTCTGGTCCCTCCCAAGGTTTCTTCCTTTTAGGGAGTTTTTCCTTCCCACTGTCACCCTGGCTTGCTCCCTGGGGGCTTTGGGCAGGGATGCTGTAAAGTGCTTTGAGACAATGTAATGTTGTGAAAATGCACTATACAAATAAAATTGATTTGAAATTGAATTGAATTGAAAATAAAAGTGCTTGTTGTTGGCCAGGTGCTGTTAGAAAACAACAAAGCTACACAGTGTCCTTTAAAGCATATGAGTTCTTTACGTGGTCTAAACCCTCAAAGGGTAGTTTTATAGTGAATTTTGGCTTGGCCATATGAGCCCTGCTCAGAGGCCTCTGTGCTGACATCCAGATGCAGCCCAGCAGCTTCTGGGGAGCCTTTAAGCAGCCAGAGGGAGCAGAGAGAGTATGATGATTTTCCTCTCCTGTGGATTACAGCTCTCTGCCAGGCATGTGCTGTAAGATAACGTGCAGCGTGTGGTCGAGCTTAGCTGCCAGGGCTACCAGATTGCTAATTCATTGCCAGGGACTGGTACCCAATATTAAATAGCTAAATTATTTAAGAATGTCGTATCGATAAGTTCTGATATTATCGGTTCTGTTTTTGTTACTGGAGAAATTCAGAAAATAGATTTAAAAATTATTTTTTATTGCTACATAAATGATCTCTCACAGAGTCTGTATGTGTCTGGCTCTTGCTGTCTTTCTCGCTTTCTTTCACATGCAGCAACATGCAGCACACACACACACGCACGCACGCACACACACACACACGCACGCACATGTCAGGTATACCTATCCTTATGGGGACCGCTCATTCACTTCTATGGGAAAAATGCTAACGCTAACTATGACAACCTTAACCCCCACCCTGCCCTAACCATAACCATAAGTAAAAATATGAGTTTTTGCATTTTTAGTTTTTTCATAGCAAGTAACCATTAGCCAGCTGACCATTACAGCTGCGTTCATACATTTAGTCTGAAAGGGTCAGACCATCATCTGTTGTTTGAATTTCACAGCTGCAGTTTCAGATCACAGATTTGGACAAAGTAAGGTCACCACGCAGTAAAATTACTATCAAAGAAAAAGTACTGCATTCAGTTTTTCACTTAAAAGTGAACACTGTTTATTACATTTGTTTTACATTTCAATCACCACAAAATCAGTCTGTAATGGTGAATTGTTCAAAACATTGCAGTTTCTTTAGATATGAAAAATGTTACATTTCAATAATCACATCATAATCTATACTGCTAAGTTGTCACGTACGGGCGAGGAAGGAGGCGAGGTCAAGGGCTGGAAGGAATGAAAAGGGCTTCTGTTGAGGGAGGCTGAAACAGAAACAGGGCGAATTCCAACCACAGGGGGGTGGAACAGGAGGGTGAGGATCGGACAGGGCTGAAGCATGAGATCAACATCAATGACTGGACTGGGGAGCAGAAGACTGGGAGGCACTAAATACACCACTGATGAAGGAGTAGATGAGAGGCAGCTGGAGTGAGTCACATGAGGGCTTTCCTTGTTTTTACTAAGTAGTATTTTACCTGCCGTGCCTCCTTTACTGACCACACCTCTTCACTATCTCCCCATCACTCCTTATTTTCTGTAAATCCAACAGAATCTTCCACAGCAAAATGGTGGCTGTGGCTCCCAATGTTGGGGGGTGGGGGGCAGGTGAACAAACTGGCTGAATGCGAGTCAGCCACCTGATGGGGCGTCTCTCAGCCCGAACGGCGAGATGAGTCAGGGCTGGGACCCAGGCATGCGGGGGGGGGGGGGGGGGGCATTTATCCTACACATGCACCTTTTGCATGGGAGGGCGGCTTGCTGCTCAGCGCCATGTTGCCAGGGGAGTTTAAAGGGCGAAACAGGAGAAGAAGCCTTCCTGGGTCTCAGATCATGTTGGCGGCGGTCCTGTTGTTTTCTCTACAGCGTGCAGCCCCCTGGTCAGGGACCGAAATGCCCTCACCGAGGGAGGGGCAGCTTTATGCCAAGCCCCTGTTTTCGTTTGCCAGTCGGTATTCCTTCGACTCCCGTTTGATCACTCAGCATTGCGCCTGCATGCTCTGGCCCTGAGTGGCGGTCGTGAGGCTCGTTAGCTGGCTTTCCTGATTAGCGCTGCAGTGATTTGTATTTTTATAATTCCTCTCCCTCCTTCTGATGCTTGTCGGCCACCAAGAGCTCGAGCAGAAAATGGCCAAGCGTGAAGATAGATCACTGGTACCTCAGCTGTGGCCCCCACCCCCTGCATTCCTTGAAACTGGTCTGCTGCATCTGGGTTGGGGGGGGGGCATCACAAACCACCTTGTCTAATACGGAATGACATACAGCTAAATTGTGTTAGAAAATGGGTTATGAGGTTAGACAGCTTGGAGACCTGGTATTCCTTCCTGTTCTGCTTCCTCCTGTGATATGAGCACTGTCCATCATGTAAGATAACTGCTTGCATAACTCAGGCTTGACTGGTGCGGACTGCAGCAGGCCGGACCGGAAAATCAGCCTGGGTCCTTGGAACAGAACCATAAAGCATTTGGAGCGGGACTTCAGGCGGACGTACTGCCGAGAGCAGAGCCTGCGGTGGGGGATAGGCCTCAGAATGAAAGGGACAAAATTTTATGCAAAGCACTCTGGGTAAAAGTGCCTGACATGTAAATTATGGCCTGGTGCTTTTCTCTTAATGAGTCAACTAACAGGATAGCTGACCACGGCTGACCTTCCTAAAAGCACAAGCTCGCTGCAGACAGAAGTAACAGCAAAGCAAAACGTTTTGCTACGGAATTTTATTCACTAGTGAATTAGCTGCCATGCATTTGAAAGAAAAAGGCAGAGCTGAAAGAACAGGAAGTCACAGAGAGGTGAAGAGAGGAGCTCGGTGATGAAGTCGCTGAAGGGCAGAGTTTCCTTAAATGTAGCTCAGACAAGCACAGGCTGCGGCCCATTTTCAGCTCGGAAGATTTAAGCCCAAGACCAGCCCTTGTTGTCTTTGCTCTGGGGGAACTTTGATAAATGATGCCACAATTCAAGTCTTATTATCCTGATAAATTTATTACTGGCATTTCAAGAAGAAACTAAATAATAAACAGCATACTGGACAGTTTCAGCCCTGCCTGGCCCCTGTCTAACATCGATCGTTTGAGAAACTTCCGGTGATTAGCAATAGCAAGCGATTAGCTGTGGCACTTCCGCAACCGCGCACTGCGCTCACCCAGCTCTAAATGACAAGCGATCACGCTGACATGTGTCTTGCATATTGGGTTTTTTCTTTATGCAGAGCAATCATGGTCTTTGGTGTGTGCTTGAGAAAACTTGCTTAACATTTTGAAGCGTTTTGAAGTGTTGTGGTGGAATTTTACACTTGTCATATAATTGTGCCTCAGATAAAAGATATTTTGCATGACCTGCCTGAGAGTGGGGTGTAAGGCCGCTGCATGTGAGTTCACGCTGATGTCAGATGGATATCTAACTAACAGTCTGGGGGGCTGTTACCAGTGATAGCCCCCAGCATCCCCCTCAGATTCACCTCAACCACTATGGGCCCTCCTTCCCAGTCTAGCGGATGTCCTTGTTCTTCCATTGCATGTATAAAAACAGAATTTATTACAGTAAGTGCCCCTGGGGGGTTTTCCACAAAGCAGGATTTCTCAGTTAGCTGGGTTAACTTAAGCTAGAAGTCATGACTGTCCAATAAGAGTTTAGGTAAAGAGCATTCCTATTGGGCAATAATGACTTCTAGCTTAAGTTAACCCAGCTATCTGAGATAACCTGCTTCGTGGAACTCCCCCTTGGTCTAGTTAAAGCCTGACAGAATAACATCATTAGGTAAATATAGTGTCTGTAAGCATGCGAGTCACAGACCCCAGCTGGAGAGCGTGGCTGCCCCCCACCACAGCTGATGGGGGCTGTTCATTGACAGCCACTTGCTTTGCTTTTGCTTTTTCTGTCAGTGCCGATGTAGTGTGCACATTATGTAAGATAAGCACACAGTCTGAATCTCATTGTTTATAAAGAGCACTGTCACTTCACTACAGTTAAACATAAACTATTACATTATCCTAACAGCATTCAGCCTCTTTCTAATCTCCTATCTTGGGCTGCATTTCCCAAAAGCTCCTGTTAGCTGCTTACATGGTTGGACTCATTCAGTTATATGGTTCCAGTCATGTAATTTGCTAAAGTAGTTAGCAGTTATGCTTCAGGGAAACACACCCCAAGATGACCAAGGCAATCCCAGAGCCGTTCTCAAGCAGCACAGGACAGAAAGCAGAGGGCAGCCGGAATGGGATGCCGGTCCATCAGCAGGCACACACGCAACCTGGAGCTGAATCTGCAGCCCAACACGATCATCACTGTGTCACTCCACCTCCTCAAATGAGGAATAACCCCCCCCCACCACGTATCTGCAGATTATAACAGCTGTCGTCCTTTGTGAACTTTCCCGATTCACTCCAGTCATCGTTGCCATGCAGTTCAGCTCCGCCTCTCCTTGTTCGACGGTTGCCTGGCAACCACTCTCCGCAGCATCCAAACAAAGGTGGCAGAATGACGTCCCATGGGACTCGTCTTTCTCAGCCGTTCCTCCGCCTGCTCTTCTTCATCCACGTTTTGACCGACTCGCTCAGTTCGATGCCTGTTGCTGAAGCGCTTGGCTAATGTTGGCTAATCTCGTCCCTGCCCACCACTGCATACTGAAGTACAGTCCTTACCATTTACTGGGTAATACTCATTCCACAGTGGCCTTTTTCCTGAGACGTTGAATTCTGATGCTGTGCAAGAACCCGGCTAGATCGGAGCCCAAGCTTGCTGCTGGTGATCTGTGGTCCCCAGAAGCGGTCCGCATGCCCCCCGGTACGTGGGTGGGTTGTCAGTGAGAACTCCTGCTGCGGGGCACATCTACCCCCTGGAGGCTTGGGGAGGGGGGCAAAGCTGTTATTCCCCTTTCAATATTCATTCCAGCCACGACTCGATAAATCATTTTAAATGGATAATGGTAAAGATCACATGTTACACTTGCAGTGAACTAGGCGGGTGGTTTGGGCAAAGCGTGGAAACCTGTGCAGAGAGCTGCCGTCACTGCTGATCTGCAGTGCTGTTTGAATTTAAAAGTGCTATTAATCAATACTCAAGGGACCACTGCAGATCTGATCAGAGTCCCACAGGGGGGAAAATTCTTAAAGAAGGGATGCTTTATTGGTGAGTGATGATAGTTAATGGTATTGATTTGACAGGGAATGTATATTATTTATTATACACCCTGTGAGGTGGGAAATCCCTCGTCTCACTGCCAGAAACGCGACTTTTGGTGCTTAAATTTGTCTCCTTTTGGATTTGCCAGTTTAACTAACTTGGCATATCAATTTTCATTTTCATTGGAAATGATTTCTGGGTTTAACTGAAGCTGAGAATGAAGGAGGGCTGGTCCATATTGTGATGAAAGTGATAGATAAATTGCGGTACATATTTTCCTAAATCAATGAACCTCCATAATTAAGGGCATGTCATCATTTTATGGCCATTTTCCAGATTAGCTTGTCCTAAGGCATGGTTAAGCGTGCAGACTGTCCCAGGACACGCAAGGCAGTGAAATGGGAGGCCAGTCCATGAAAGTATCATTCACATGTCACTGGCTGTGAGGCTTAGTATTTTAGGAGCTGAAGATCCCCAGTGCAAATCCCTGGGCCAGCAGACTGATGCTGCCATTAGCACCTGGGCAAGATCCTGCCCCCCCAATAGCCTCACTCTCACCTGTGTGTGTGTGTGTGTGTGCCTCAGGGGAAAGCAAGATGGAATTTGTGAAAAGAAGCATTCCAATGATCCTGTACTTGTGCAAATGGCAAATAAATGTTCATTCACAGCACTTGCTTTTATTGGAAGATGCTGCAGTAGGGCACCACCAGCACCAGGTTGGCAGTGGTTGTCACTGTCGCCTCACGCCTCTGGAATCTGGGTTCGGGTCTCCGCCATGGCTCCATGTGTGGGATTTGCATGTTCTCCCCGTGTCATCGTGGGGTTTCCTTCAGGTACTCCCCCACAGTCCCAAAACATGCAGAGGTTAATTGCGCATGGTGTGTGAGTGCATGGTGTGTGCATGCGCCCTGTGATGGGTTGGCGCCCCATCCTAGGTTGTTCCCTGTCTTGCGCCCATAGGCTCCTGACCCCCATACGTCACTGATCAGGAAAACCAGTTACAGGAAATGAAGCTGTTTGCTTCACTTGCTCATTGCTTTGGACAAAAGCGTCTGCCAAATAATGTTAATGCAAATGAATATTATGCATCCAGGACAAGAACATGTCTTCTGTCTATCGACTTTGAATCTACATTGACACTCTCCATAGTGTCCTGACTGCAGTACAGAATGTTTGCTGATATCTGCATCCCCCATCTGACTGTGAGGAGGTTGCATCTCTTCTCTGTGTCGTGTAAGTTTCTAAATTGTGAGAATGTATGTGAGAGGGTGTCCCTGGGGATGGACGGCCATCGACTCCGGAAGAGCTGGAAGATAGATGGGGCAGGGTCATGCTTACAGGCATGGCTGTGTGATCGCCGCCTTCTGCAGCTTTAGTGTGAGCATAAGCAGGGCTGGATGATCAGGCCAGTTCTCCATCGCGCGCCTCCTAAGGAGAGCTTGCAGGAGCCAGTCTCGCTCCCTGCCGAAAAGGGGGTGAAAACAGGCTCCTTCTCTATGTCCATCGTGGCCACGGAGCCGAAAGCACCTCCTGGTCCTTTTCTGTGGGTTCCGGGTCTGGAGCAGAACTGCTGTCAGGGGTGTGTAATTAAAAGCAATCAGACGGTGATTAGTCAAAGCCAGGGACAAGAGTCAGAATCCTCCTCGGCCTTTGTGTCATTATGAGCCAAGTGAGGAAAAAAAGGCTGATTTGCCATCTGTCGACACGATCCCTTTATTAGCTGGACCACAGCGACAGCAGATCCAGCTCCCCTCCAGCCCGCAGTGTTTAGAGCACATTACTGCCCTCCTGATCCTTGCTGTTACAGCACATTGGCTGCGGTCTGTGTATTATGTGACAAACTCAGGACGATCAAAGGTTCAGCGTTCTGTGTTAATATTTGCCTTGGTGTTCTGACGCTCTGTCTGTTCGTGGTGACACTGCATCGTGACTCTCCGTGTTGGTGTGTGACAGTGGGTTGTGAGTGTTTGGTCTGTCCCCATTTGGCCTCTGGGTTTTTATTAAGGTGCATAAGCTGAGTCATCAGAGGAATCCCGCTTGCTGAGTAACAATGATGTCACTAAAATCTTATCCCCACAGCACAGAAATGCGGGTAGGCGATGTCTGTGTTAGTGACAAGAGGTTGTTGACCACTTGAGGTTCTCAAACTCAAAAGAACAGTCACCAGTTCCTTTGCCAGGGCAGTTGTCATGGCATTGGGACCTGTGACATCTGCAGCTGATCCGTGCAAATCAGTGGTGGAGGAAGGACTAAAGCTTAGTACTTAAGTAAAAGTACAAATATCCTGCAAAATATGTACTCAAGTAAAAGTAGAAGTGCTACATCAACAATCTTACTTAAGTGAAAATACTAAGTACTTACTTTTAAATTTACTTTAAAGTATTCTTTTAGTGAAAGTACTCACAATGGTTTGTCTCAATGTCTGGGGTGAGCCATTTTGTAAAAGAATTGTAGATATACTGACATGCCTCTACTGGTGTCATTGCTTGTAATAATTACAAGCAACTATACAGTGTATGTGTATTGGAAAGTTTGGCGTGCTTATTGTGTGGGATTTGAACCCTGGTCCTTGGGCTGTGAGGCAGCAGTGCTAACCACTGTGCTATCTAGCCACCCCTCTCTTATTGTCCCCTGTAGGTAACTGATGTAGTTGCTTTCTTTAGGCTCCAGCTCACATTCTCAGTGATCAGTGTTTCAGGCTGTCAGCAACCATGGTACCTGTAGTTTGGACTTGGTAGTTTGTGTGAAGCTAAGCAGGATTGGGTCTGGCTAGTGTTTGGATGGGAGCCTTGTTGTTCTGGGAAGATCCTGGTCTTTTTCTGTAAGGCCTCATTAAGGGTTGTTTGGTATCTTTTGGAAAAAGTAGGGGTGTTGTTGGGCCATCTGTTTTCTCAGGCTTTGGGTGAGGGTGTTGTGGGACTACCTGAATGTGCTGGTTCCATGCACAGGGAGCTATGGGGGTGGGGAGACTTGAACCCTGGTCCTTGGGCTGTAAGGCAGCAGTGCTAACCACTGTGCTATATGGCCACCCCCCCACATGCTATCCCCTGTAGGTAACTGATGTAGTTGCTTTCTTTAGGCTTCAGCTCACATTCTCAGTGATCAGTGTTTTTAGCTGTCAGCAGCCATGGTACCTGCAGTTTGGACTGGGTAGTCTGTGTGAAGCTAAGTAGGATTTGGTCTGGCCAGTGTTTGGATGGGAGCCCAGTTGGGTTGTTGGTCTGGGAAGAGCCTGGTTCTTTACTGTAAGGCCTCACTAATGTTTGTTTGGTATCTTTTGGAAAAAGCAGGGGTGATGTCCTGACTAAAATCAGGCCACCTGCTTTCTCAGGCTATGGGTGAGGGTGTCTGTCACTGCCTGACTGCTGGTTCCACACACAGGGAGCTATGGGGGTGGGGAGACTTGAACCCAGGTCCTTGGGCTGTGAGGCAGCAGTGCTAACCACTGTGCTATCCAGCCACCCCTTCCTACGATCCCCTGTAGGTAACTGATGGAGTTGCTTTCTTTAGGCTCTAGCTCATTCATGAAATGTAACGACTAACAGCATAAATTGTAGAAATGTAGTGGAGTAGAAAGTACAGATAATTACTGCAAAATGTAATGGAGTAAAATAAAAAGTATGCATTATTATTTTTACTTAAGTAAAGTACAGATACGTAAAAACGTACTTAAGTACAGTAACAAAGTACAAATACTGTGTTACATTCCACCACTGGCGCAAATGCAGATGAGAAGAGACAGGTGGAGATCAGTGTTTTCGATGAGGCTAAGCAGGAGTTTTTCATGATGTTTTGAGCGAACATTGAAAACGGAAACATGCTTTCAGCTTGTTTTCAGCCGGGGAATAACTGTAAGTAGCTGTGTTTTCAGGTTGTGTTCAGTTGAGCTTTTAGTCTAAAACCCAGATCCTAATCTTCAGGACTTCCGCTCAGCTGCACGACCCCCCCCCAGTGACAAGGCGGTGTAGGAGAGAGGTGACGGTACACAAAGGGAGTCATTACACCAGTAAGGCTGAAATCATGAACCAGATTTAGTCTGAATCACTCGCTGCCAGCGTGCGTGTTTTATCCACTTGTAAAACAACAGTTAATGTCAAGCCATTAAAATCTGCTGCTGGTTACCATTTATGTAACATTTCTTTTATAAGGGATGACCTCCTGTATCTGTCCGTATTCTCCATCCTGGCAGTGCGGATTACTGCAGCTGTCATTAGACAACAATATGCTTTCCAGCGCCGTCTTTTTTACCTGTGTACAGAGTTACAACATAATGAATTACAAATTATTTATCATAAAGTTATATCGGAAGTGACATACAGGCTTGGTCAGTCCCTGGAGGACTTAAGGGCCTCACTCAGGGGCCTAGCTATGACATCAATCTGCTGACCCGGGGATTCAAACCAGTGACCACCTGGTGATAGCCAGCTAACTGGCGGAGCCACCCTGATGAAGTCCCAGTGAATTCAGGCGGAAATAAAAAGCGCATTTGGGTATTTAATAACTGGTTCAATAAAATGATTAAACACACTGAAATGCTGTTTATGAGAGAAAATCACAGACGGTGCTGATCCCAGGCAAGGCTGATAGGCTCTACCTGACCCACTGTTGCTGCCTTAGTTTCCATATTAATCATGTATGGTGCTTTGTTTTGTTTGCAAAAAATGACTTTGATGAACACCTGCTGTTGTGCGAGGTGGGTACCGTCAGTATTTTCCTGGCAATTCCCTCAGGGGTGAGCAGACCCATGTGACATGTGGATGGAATGAGGGAATAATAATCGATACTTTATTGATCCCCGTGGGGAAATTGTCTTTACACCTCCCTCAACTTGCTCTATTTTGTAGAGTAAGCCGTCCATGAAGGGCAGCCACCCAGGGAGCTGGGGGTTAAGGGCCTTGCTCAAGGACCCACAGACGTGCTGAGGCTGGGTTTGAACCGGTAACCTTGAACCGGCAATTCTTATCGCAGATGCATTTACTTATTTATTTAGTAATCATTTTTATCCAAAGCAATGTACTATTCAGGATAACCTACAGGAGTAGAAAAACGAGGTCATTCCTGACAGCAGATTGAAAGCTGATGATTGGTGGGAACTGGAAAGTAAACGAAAGACCCCACTGCGGAGAATATGGAGGGCAGACTCGATGCGGAATAGGATTAGGATCACTAAGAGGAATAAATTAAATAATAAATAACTTATAAGAGCGAGCCTGCTCACCTTCTGAGATACCATCCTGTAATCTCTTCTCTTACACCTCCAACAAAGTTGTGCTGAATGCTGCTATCCAGTGTGGCGGTAAATCAGATTCTCCATTTTTGAAACAGGCCAGTTGTTTGTCTAAAACTGCCGCTATTAACTCTTATTGATGTTGTGGCTTCGTCCGGGAGAGGGGACATAATCATTGGGTAATAACTGGAGTGTAGCGACAGAATGGAAGGATAGCATGTGTTATTACTGCTCTGGAGAGGCCCGAAGCTCCGGGGATCTGTGCTGGGCAGATTTACTGTGTGTCAAGCCTGGCGATATGGTAACAGGGTCTCAATGCTTTGCTTCCCTTCATTGTCTGCAGTGAACAAATGTCCTCGCAGCCTGGACTGTGCCAGAGAGGGCCGCCATTTCTGCCAACCTGGCTCCTCCCACTGTGGCCCATGCCTCGCCCCATTGGTGGAGAACGAGGAGAGACGGTGTGTGGTTAAGAAGAGGCACACCAATTTTGGTATGTACCCCCACTCTTCTGCTGTTAACTCCTCCCCCCCCCCCAGTACAATTGCTTGGCACTGTGTTGTGTTTGGAAGGTTTGGGTTAGCAGCCTTTATTGTGCTGCAAGGGATGCTGGAAGACTATAGTCAGATATGTAGTTTGCCAGACTAGAATAGAATAGAATAGCATAGCTACTTTTATTGTCATTCAGAACATACACTGGTTAGCGCACATCATGTTGCATTGGCCCACCATTGGCCTGGCTATCGATACTAATACTAAATGGGGGAGAAGAGATTCACACTGGGGAAAACCAGAAAAGAATGGCACTTTTCCACTGCCACAAAGTACCAAGCCGGACCCGAGCCATACCGTGAACTGGTGGTTTTCTGTTGTCAAGTATGCGGGCTTTACCCAAGCCCTCCCCAAGCCGTAACCATGCCGACATATCCCTGCTTACTAGCAGGGCCGAAAGCGCGACTAAACTGGGCCGGTGGTGTCGCTGCCATCTGATTGGTCAAAATGAATGGCAATACTAGTGTTCTATGCGTGGAATATCTCAAGGAAAAAAGGCATATTCTATATATTATTGATTATTAGTAGTATCACACATCGTGATGTATTGATGCATTCCCGATACTTCGGAACTTGAAAAAGTACTGTAGAACAGCTGACCAGAATATCTTCGTAATGTAAACCTACTCAAGCGAATGCTAGTTTGGCATTTTATGTTTTGATAACATGGGGATTCTCACAGATGTGCTAGAAAGTTAGGAAATTAGCACATAGTAAATCATGTGTAAATGATCCAAATTGCATCAAATTGCAAAATGCATCCCTTCGGTTTCACGTCACTGTCTCCAAACCCGGCAACGCTTTTACCAAATCAACCCTTCTGCAGTGGAAAACTGAATCAAGCTGGAACCACGCTGTAACTAGTGTCTCTTTGCAGAATGAGTCAGGTATGGCTCAGTTCCTGTATACCAGTGGAAAGTCACCGGAATATGTTGGTACTAGGGCATACTTGCAGGGTGGGTGGGATTCAGGCTGGGTTACACAGGGTTACCATACGTACGGATTTTTCCGGGAACCTCCTCTTTTTAGGCCTCTTTCTGGGCGTCCGGGCGGTTCTTCAAAAATTGCGACTTAATCCGGGTTTAGTGCTTCAGTCCATATGACCCAGTGTTGCAAATTGAAGAAAAAGGCACCAATTTTCAATGTACGGCAGCCGCTCAATGTCATCACACAGCATTTGCAAGGCTTGGGTATTTGTTTACTTTAAAATTAAATGATACGCACATGCCTACATGTCACACTGCCCACGAGGGACGTCGAATTCCGGAAACCATCGGCATTTTGACACTTTTGTTTTTGTGTGAACGGTGAATTATGTCATTTGCTTGAAGCCCAACAAACTTTAGCTTAGTGTTCTGAAGCTTTTGCTGAAAAAAACTTGTATACACATATCATGTGAATTGTGTGTAGATTGTAAAATGAGAGTTAACTGTAAGGTTGCCGTACATCCGGGTTTCCCTGGACGCAAATTTTCATTTTACAGGGCAATTAGGGGAAACGTATTAATATTCATGAGAGAAGCACCTGATTGGTCGGAGAACGAGAAAGTCATTAATATTCTGATCCCCAGACATGTCCTCTTTTTCCTCTCACCAAATATGGTAACCCTAGGGGTGCATGGGGCTCGTTTTCTCACTACCCATGACACAAATCCGATCAGGCTCATCATGTTGTGGAGGTGTCCTGAACAGCAGCCCCCTGCGTGCACCAGCAGGCGTTCGTGCTGACAGAGGTGTGAATGCTGCCGGCACTGTGCTGATTACTGAGGTACAGAGGTGGAAATTTCAGGTCCAGAAAGTACAAATCCAGACCAGGATTTTGTTTCAACCAACCAGTGGAGTACTC
>JAODLC010000044.1:1455068-1465512 GCA_026781145.1 Hippopotamyrus pictus
CTTTATGCTCAACTGGTTGGTTGAAACTAAATCACGGTCTGGATTTCTACTTTCTGGACCTGAAATTTCCACCTCTGCTGAGGTACAGCATCGCAGAGCAGAGGAAGCCCTACCTTTCTTAAGTGTTAAAGGAGATCGACTTGATGAAAGAATATATTTGTAATGAACCCAAGCTAAGATGCAAGATTACAACAGGGTTGCTGTATGAGCATCAGATGTAACATAGATGCACCCCTATCAGTCAGCGGCCTGTCACTGCCTTTTTTGACACGCAAGCAGAACGAGTGACACACAGACTCCCTAAATAATGGGCTTAGCTAATAGCATGACATGGCTATTAGTGTAGTAGCAGCTAGGTATTGCCCATAGCTTTGACAGAAATGTGACTTCAAGCCAACTGCATACCTCAGGCAGGGGCGGAGCCAAAGGAGTGACAGGCCACCCCCGACAGAGCCCATGCCACCCCCAGTGCCACCCCGCTGGAAATGGTAAACATTAAAATATACCCATCATAAAGTAACCCTGTACGCGCTGCTTACTGACATGTCACTGGCTAAAAGCTCTTATATGGATCCCTCTGAGAAACTCTTGCTCACCCTTTGCCCCCCCCCCCCTTAAATAAAAGTCCAGCCCCGCCATTGACCTCAGGCCCCCGAGGGTCCACCCACATTTCTCATGGCACGCTCAGAACATGGCACACGGTGTTCCAAAAGGCCCAGACTCCTGGCGGCCAAAGGAGCCGCGTGTCAGCCAGGCACGTGACTGCATTAGCACCTGCTTGCAAAGGGATGGGACAGAGGGTGAGTAATACCCTGGCCCCGCGGAGGTGGCAGCACCAGGTGGCATGTGGCCCAGAATCGTCCTCCACGTGCCCGTCGGCTGCCAGTGAAACGTGAGGCTCCCTGGACACCCCTCTGTTCGAGCCACGTGCTGCTTCGCTAAGATGACATTTACTGTTGCCCATGCCTTCCCAGACATAGAACCTTACGCTTGTTTTGGATTTTTGTTTTTTCCTTACTGCCCTTTATCTCAAATGACCTAGGTAGCATACCATTATCAACTTTCATTTGTACGCTTTTGACATCTTAGCTGAAGCAATTTAGGCTGAACATTCCACCTGGTATTGTTATGCAAGGCACGTGATGGGGAGCGGCGTTAGCGCTCGATGAAGACTGACTCAAGAAAAGGTCTCAAGTCCGTTTCTACTCCATGGTGGTTCATTCCTTCTGGTAATGACAGCCAGTGACATTTATCAAAGGCTGTGATGAGGCTGTCACAGCTAACACTGAACCAAGTCTGCTGGGTCTCTGCATTCTAATTGCAAACACATTTACTTATTTATTTTGTAATCATTTTTATCCAAAGCAATGTACAATTCAGAGAACAGGGTCAGTCAGTTCCTGGAGAGACTGCAGTTAAGGGCCTCGCACAGGAACACACAGTAATATGATCACTCTGCTGGACCAGGATTTGAACTGGCACCCTTCTGATTACAGGCTGCACCCTACACACTGCATCATATATATACAAGAGGAGTCAAAAGTCTGGACACACCTGCTTTTAATGCATTTGTCTCTGTTTTAGCTGCTCTTCACTTCATAGTAAAAGGCAGAAGAAATGACCTAGAGAACTGTTCAACATCTCAAAATATTCTCAAATTTTAGACTCTTCAAAAAACCCCTTTTTCTTTGATGACAGGGTTGCAGACTCTTGGCATTCGTTCAGTCAGCGTCCAAATGTAGCCACCTGGAATGCCTCTCCAAGAGTCCTGAAGGAGATTCCACAAGTTCTGGGCACAAGTTGGGTACTTTGCTCTTACTCTGCAATCCAGATCATCCCAAACCCGCTCTATATGGTTCAGGTTAGGAGATTGTGGGGCCAAGTCTTCAGTCACAGAACTCCCTCTCTCTTCTTCTTCACAAGATAATACATATTTTATAACCTTGAGGTGTTCTTACTTTTTGGAGTCCTTGTTGAAAGCAAATGATTTTCAGTAGGTGTGTCCAGACTTTTTACTGGTACTGTACTGCGCTTATTGATTCTCCTGGGAGCTTCTTTTGCACTGGATGATTAAAGGGTTAGCTGTTTATCAAATAAAATTGTGAGAGGGTCACCATGCCATAGCAGCAGATACAACTTATGTCTTCAGATCTCCTTTTTATAGTTCCTCGCTGCCTTGGTGTCTCCCTGGAGCCTCAGACCTCATGCCCTCAGAGTGGAGGCCCCAGGCCCCTCCTGGCAGCTCGAATGCGACTTGTGCCCCAGTGTCATTAACAGCAGTGGGGACAGCAGACACAGACACACGCTCTCTGAGACGCTCTCTACACACAGATGATATCCAGAGTAACTGTGCTTGCATCTTGGAGTGATCGCTCGTTCTCCGGAGTTGCGTGTGTGAGGGACTGAGCAGGCCAGGCTTGAGAACACAGGGAGGTTTTTGACAAAAAAAGATTCTTTTGTTACAAAATATTTACAAAAATAATACAACAAAAATAAAGTCCCAACAAACCCAAACTATCAAAAATAAACTTAAGCCAGCACAAAGAACACAAACACCTAACAAACTACTAACAATTCCCTACGTGGCTATAAAAAAAAACAACAAAAAAAATATGTGGCCACCGTGAGACACTTTCATTGTTAGAAAGACAGCATCCAAAGATAGTGGCAACCGCTCATTCAGCTATGAATGTTTGTTGCAGGATATTGTGTTTGTTTGGTTAATTGAACACCCGTGTCAGCGATTGGTTACTCTAATTAAAAGGGTGTCTATACACTTCTGGCCACATAGTGTAATTATGAGGGGAAGGGGAAGTAACATCACATTCCTGCTGACTGTTCAAACCCCACCCTGGGCGCTAAATATATTATAGCCCACCTACAGCTTCTACATCTCACAGGCGTGGGAGAGCAGATCCGAGTTTAATAATGAGTGGCACCTTCAATGGCCAGTCAGCAGCATTATTAATGTTCAGCTTGTCCTCTTGACAGATCACTGCCATCTCTGTTGTGTAGGCCGAACTGAACCCAGCCAAAACTCAAATCCGGATCAGCACCAGCAGGAATGGTTGCCACCGCGGGTGGTTTTGTGCTCATGGATTAATAAGACCGAAGCTGTTCTTAAGGGGCACCGGTGATATGATCACTCGGCCAACCACGGGATTCAAACTGACAGAGACTGGTAACGGGTTCGCTGTTGGCGTCCCAGCTGTTTGCACTCGGGCTTCGGGTCGCTGCTCATGGTCGCTTGTAGACTCTCTGGCTCCCCTCCTCCCAGTTGCCTTGGTTACTGGCAGCTCTGAAGGAGTGCTGCCTCTGGCTCGCCAGCCGAGTTCCCTCTTGCCCCCGCACTCCGCATCACGGGCACGCTGACCGGCCCGCCCACTCCAATTACAGTCATGCTGCTGCTGCTTACTCGCTCACACGCACGCAAGCGGGCAGCCACTCTGCAGCAAGCTGTATGGCACTGCAGCAAATACACTGACATGCACACTGACCATGTAACACGTGCCCATTGACACACACACACACACACACACACACACACAGGCGTGTATATCTTTGTGGGGACTCTCCATTAACTTCTATGGGGAAAATTCTAATCACATCTTGACAACCTTAACCTCTATCCAGCCTACCTAACCTTAACCATAGGCAACCAAACAAAATACTAGACTTTTGGCATTTTTAGTTTTTTGATTGTAGTCACAGATTTTTGTGGGGACCTGAAAATGGTCCCCACAATGTCAAAATAACAGGTTTTAATTACATTACATTGTGGGGGACATTTGGTTCACACACACACACACACACACACACACACACACACGCATACACACACACAGACACACAGGTTTGTATATCTTTGTGGGGACTCTCCATTAATTTCTATAGGGAAAATTCTAATCACATCTTGACAACCTTAACCTCTACCCAGCCTACCTAAAAATAATTTATGACCACAGGTTTTTATTACATTACATTGTGGGGGACATTTGGTTCACACACACACACACACACACACACACACACACACAGCAACTTCATGCACACCTCTAAACATTCATGGCCAAATTTAGCAGTGATGTCTGCACATTAATGCGCCAACAGCAGGCGGCGTTGAGGTTCCTCATGCAGAGCAGTTACGACGGTGTATCCTTTGTAGACTGCGTCCTTCAAAAGTCAAACAGAAAGCGTCGTCAAATCGGTTGATCTGGCTGTCTCCGGCTGCTCCCACCCTTACCCTTGAGTCACGAAGCACTGCTCCTCTCACCAGGCTGGGACACACCCACTTTACCTCTACGCAATGAATCTTGGGATATGTTGGGCTGCAAAGGATCCATCAGGTGGATCCTCTGCATTTGAAGAAGCCCTCGAAATGGGACAGCCTTGTCACGTCACTGTGATGCATGCGGTCTTTGAATACAGCCTTAGAAAGGTGCAGCCCTGGAATTCGGACACAGCCTTAGTCTCCCAGTTAGTCATGGTGTGTTTGGGGAGTAACATGCTATAAACCAATCAGTGTCATCTTGCATTCCCTGTCAAAGCAAGGTGTGCTTGCACCTTAGCGCATTGCCAGTATCATGATCTTATCATGTCAAGTGGTTTGAATGACAATAAAGCTGATTCTGATTCTGAACAGCAGTTTTGCCAGTTAGTAGGAAAGAATATATTTATACTGATATATATTTATCTCGATAAGTCGTCTATTTCACAGACTTCTATTTAAAAAAGTGTTTCATGTTTCAAATATAATAAAGCATTTATTCAACCAAATAGTTCCTTTCAGGCTCATTGTAACTGATAATAATAATAATAATAATAATAATCCATCCATCCATCCATCTCGTACTGCTTTTCTGGGTCGGGTCACAGGGGCAACAGTCTAAGCAGGGAAACCCAGACTTCCCTCTCCCCGGCCACTTCGTCAAGCTCATCCGGGAGAATCCCGAGGCGTTCCCGGGCCAGCCGAGAGACATAGTCTCTCCAGCGTGTCCTGGGTTTTCCCCGGGGCCTCCTCCCAGTGGGACACGCCCAGAACACCTCACCAGGGAGGCGTCCAGGAGGCATCCTAATCAGATGCCCGAGCCGCCTCATCTGGCTCCTCTCAATGCGGAGGAGCAGCGGCTTTACTCTGAGCCCCTCCCGAATGACTGAGCTTCTCACCCTATCTCTAAGGGAGACCCCAGCCACCCTGTGGAGGAAACCCATTTCGGCCGCTTGTATTCGCGACCTCGTTCTTTCGGTCACTACCCACAGCTCATGACCATAGGTGAGGGTAAGAACGTAGATCGACTGGTAAATAGAGAGCTTTGCCTTTTAGCTCATCTCCTTCTTCACCATGACAGACCGATGCAATGTCCGCATCACTGCTGACACCGCACCGATCCGCCTGTTGATCTATTTCATCCTTCCGTCAGGCGTGAATAAGTCCCCGAGATACTTAAACTCCTCCACTTGGAGAAGGACTCCCTCCCCGACCCGGAGAGAGCACTTCACCCTTTTCCTGCTGAGGACCATGGTCTCGGATTTGGAGGTGCTGATTTTCATCCCAGCCGCTTCACACTTGGCTGCGAACTGCTCCAGTGAGAGCCGAAGGTCACGGTATGATGAGGCCAACAGAAGCACATCATCGGCAAAAAGCAGAGACTTAATCCTGAGGTCACCAAACCGGACACCCTCAACGCCCTGGCTGCGCCTAGAAATTCTGTCCATAAAAGCTATGAACAGAATCGGCGACAAAGGGCAGTTCTGACGGAGTCCAACCCTCACCGGAAATGAGTCCGACTTGCTGCCGGCAATGCGGACTAAGCTCTGACACTGGTCATACAGGGACTGAACAGACCTTATAAGGAAGCCCGGCACCCCATACTCCTGGAGCACTCCCCACAGGGCTCTCTGAGGGACATGGTCGAATGCCTTCTCCAAGTCCACAAAACACATGTAGACTGGTTAGGCAAACTCCCATGCACCCTCCAGGACCCTGCGGAGAGTATAGAGCTGGTCCACTGTTCCACGGCCAGGGCAAAAACCATACTGCTCCTCCTGAATCCGAGGTTCAACAATCCGGCAGACCCACCTCTCCAGAACCCCCGAATAGACCTTACCTGGGAGGCTGAGGTGTGTGATCCCCCTATAGGACCCGCTTCTTCAAGAGGGGGACCACCACTCCAGTCTGCCAGTCCAGAGGCACTGCCCCCAATGTCCATGCAATGCTGCAGATGCGTGTCAACCAGGACAGCCCTGCAACATCCAGAGCCTTAAGGAACTCTGGGCAGATCTCATCCACCCCTGGGGCCCGGCCACTGAGGAGCTTTTTAACCACCTCAGCAACCTCCGCCCCAGAGATAGGGGAGTCCACCCCCAAGTCCCCAGACTCTGCTTCCTCATTGAAGGTGTGTCGGTGGGATTGAGGAGGTCTTTGAAGTACTCCTTCCACCGACCCACAACGTCCTGAGCTGAGGTCAGCAGCACCCCATCCCCACCTTAAACAGTGTTGATGCTGCACTGCTTTCCCACCATGAGCTGCCGAATGGTGGACCAGAATTTCCTTGAAGCTGTCCGGAAGTCGTTCTCCATGGCCTGGCCAAACTCCTCCCATACCTGAATTTTTGCATCAGTGACCAACGAATCCGCATTCCGATTGGCCTGCTGGTACTCATCAGCTGCCTCTGGAGTCCCACAGGCTAAAAAGGCCCAATAGGACTCCTTCTTCAGCTTGACGGCATCCCTCACTGCCGGTGTCCCCCAGCAGGTTCGGGGATTGCCGCCGTGACAGGCGCTGGCCACCTTACGGCCACAGCTCCGGTCAGCCGCCTCCACAATGGAAGCGGGGAACAGCCAGGACATGGGTGAAGTTCTGCCGGAGGTAGGAGTTGAAGCTCCTCCTGACAGGGGATCCCGCCAGATGTTCCCAGCAGACCCTCACTATATGCTTGGACCTGCCAGGCCTGAACGGCTTCCTCCCCCACCAGCGGAACCAACCCACCATCAGGTGGTGATCGGTTGACAGCTCCACCCCTTTCCTCACCCGAGTGTCCAATACATGCGGCTGCAAGTCCGATGACACGACCACAAAGTCATTGAACTGCGGCCTAGGGTATCCTGGTGCCCAGTGCACATATGGACACCCTTATGTTTGAACATGGTGTTCATTATGGACAATCCGTGACGAGCACAGAAGTCCAATAACAAAACACTACTCGGTTTCAGATCGGGGGGGGGCCATTCCTCCCGATCACGCCCCTCCAGGTCTCACTGTCATTGCCCATGTGAGCATTGAAGTCCCCCAGCAGAACAAGAGAGTCCCTGGGAGGAGCGCTCTCCAACACCCCTTCCAAGGACTCCAAAAAGGGTGGGTATTCTGAACTGCCATTTGGCGCATAAGCGCAAACAACAGTCAGGACCCGTCCCCCCACCTGAAGGCGAAAGGAGGCTACCCTCTCGTCCACCGCAAACCCTAATGTACAGGCGCCCAGCCAGGGGGCAATAAGTATGCCCGCCCCTGCTTGGCATCTCTCCCCGCAAGCAACTCCAGAGTGGAAGAGGATCTAACCCCCTTGGTTCCAGAGCCCAAGCCGTGCTTTGAGGTGAGCCCAACTATATCTAGTCGGAATCTCACAACCTCGCGTACCAGCTCAGGATCCTTCCCGCCAGAGAGGTGACATTGCCTCTCATCAGTGTTGTCAAGGAGCACCCTACCTTTCATCTGTGTCAGATATAAGCACAGGGAAGGGTCACAGGGGTGTTTTTTCTCTTTACCCAAAGCTCTTCTATTGCCCGTGGCCTTGGTCACCTGTATGGACAAGCTCTCGACTTTTTTAAGAATGTGTCTTTAAAAATATATGGTGCTTCAGCATGAGTTTAACCACAACTTCCGGTCATGTAGGAAGTTGTGTTCCATCTGGGCTTTGCTGTGTTACAGGGCTATAAAACTATGCTGTATTGTTCGGCATCACTTTGCTGTGCCAGTGAGCTGCAGGGCATGATGTCGCCGTACAACGGTGTAATGCTGTAGGGCTGTGATGTGATTGATGTAGGGCTGTGATCTTTGAGCATCCCAGTCTGAAGTCACACCATGAATTCATGGCAGATGTGCTGGGGGAGGAAGGATCTTGCAGTGCGTCTCACGTTCTGTTTGTGTACAAACAATCGCTGCGTGCATGGTGCAGGGGATGATGGGTAATTGCAAGTTTCAGCAGCCGTCCTGTAATCAGCCAGATGGTTGGTCCCTTCGACACTCTCGCACGCTCACTGGCTCCCATAGTGTGTTCAGCACTGTGTCTAGCCTTTGGTTTCACTTTCGTGGGTCTGGGCGTTCCGAGCAACTGAATTCAATTAGCTGCATCTTCAGTTTATGCCACAGAAATGCCTTGGCTTGAAAGGAGCTTCTGGGCACAGAGCAGGTCGCCATCTTCTGCTTAAGGCTTGAGCTTAAGGTGGGGATAACAGCAGTGTGGTGATTTTAAGGAGACTGCCATTACGAGATTATCCTGATGTGGCTGACTAAATCCCCGAAACCGGTGGTGGGCACCGACGGTGAGGGATGCCGTCAAGCTGAAGAAGGAGTCCTATCGGGCCATTTTAGCCTGTGGGACTCCAGAGGCAGCTGATGAGTACCGGTGGGCCAATCGGAATGCGGATTCGGCGGTCGCTGATGCAAAGGAAGACAGAATCAGAAATAACAATGATTGATCAGACATAGGTAAGTACTGAGGAAAACACAAGCAAAACCATATACAATACATACAGACTCCAGTAACAAGCCAGAACTCAGGCACACAGCAAAACAGGAGCAGACACAATATCTGACTGAGGACCAGAATAAGGACTGTCACTTAAATGCACAGATAACAAGGGCCAGATGAAAGACAGGTGTGGGTTGTTACAAATTACACACGGACACTAGAGACTAGGGGCAATAAGGAACAGATGAGGGTAATTAACACATACTAAGGATTCAAACACTAAGAGATACTAGAAACATGGGTACAGAACATTACTACAAGACTAGAGACATATAATCAGGGTTAACTAAAGCTAAAAAAGAAGGAGCAAAACAGAGATACATGAACAGATAATTAAGAACACCTTGGACTACGTTTACAGCATACGGGGCTGCACCCCGCCCCCACATCAGACAGTCAGACCACATCTCTCTGTTCATGTACCCGGCCTGTAGGAGACTGAATCCATCAAACCCCAGAGACTGAGAGCATCCTGCTGGACTGTCTTGCTCAGACAGACTGGGATGTGTTCAACACTGCAACCACTATGAAGGATTATCCTGTCAGCACACAGGACTATGCTGAGTACGTCACTGGGTACATTAGCACTTGTGTTGACAATATCATGCCCACCACACAAGTCAGGAAGTTCCCCAACCAGAAGCCCTGGACTAACAGTCAGGTTGGACACATGCTGCGTACTCGCTCTTAGATCAGGCAATGGGATGGAGTACAAAGCTGCAAAGTACGGACTGAGGAAAGCCATCACGGAGGCCAAGAGGCCGTACAGAGAGAAGCTGGATGGCTTCTATTCTTCTGCTGACCCTGGACAGATGTGGCAAGGCCTGCAGCACATCACAGAGTACAGGGCCACCACCAACACCATCAGCTTTGCAGGCAGCTTGCTGGATGATCTCAACACCTTCTACACCTGCTTTGAGACCCCCAGCCACAGCACAGAGAGGAGGCATGCATACACCCAGCCCTCCCAGACCACCCGACCCCCCTCCCCCCCACCAACAGTCTCAACAGACCAGGCACAAAAGGCACTGAGGAAGATCAACCCCCGCAAGGCAGCAGGACTAGACAACATCCCTGGGCGGGCCCTCAAAGCATGTGCTAACGAGCTAGCTGATGTTCTCACCTGTGGGACTCCAGAGGCAGCTGATGAGTACCAGCGGGCCAATTGGAACTCAGAGTCCAGAGCAGAGCTGCCTCCATCCTCAAAGACCCCACACACCCCCCAACTTGGACTGTTCACACTTCTGCCCTCAGGACGGAGGTACAGAAGTGTGAGATCTAGAACCTCCCGACTTAACAACTCCTTCGTCCCCACTGCCATCAGACTCCTTAACAGCCGACAGGAGTATGAATAATGGACATCATACTACCATACTATCATACCATACCACCATACTACCATACCATACTACCTCATACTGTAATTTTTTGCACATTAAGCTCTTTTGCACATTACACTCAAAGTATTTATTTTTCTATTTTTTTTCTATTATATTGTACCTCGGCATTTTGTTTGGACAGCAAAGTAAAAATTTCATTGCATAGAGAAATGCACTTTTCTACTGTACATATGACAATAAATGCTTTGAATCTTGAATCTTGAATCTTGAATCTTAACTTTCTGGGGTCTAGGGGTAGGAAACACACTTTCACTGACTGGGGCATGGTCACACATTTCATTCAATATCATAAACTTA
>JAODLC010000044.1:1537601-1551809 GCA_026781145.1 Hippopotamyrus pictus
GCACCTTTATAAACAGACTTCATTCCCACTCAGGCAATAATGAATATTCACATTAAACATTCCAAACAATCCATACAGTCCATGCAATCCATACTAAATTCCACTATAAATTCAACTTAACTGTAGAATAAAATAAAATTTAAAAAAATCATAATTCTTTTAGGGTTTTAATTTAAGCCAAAATGAGTTAATGGCCCCAACTTTTTTAATGAAATGAAATGTTTAGATTATAATTATAATTTACCCTGGTAAATTCCATTCCGGGAAGGGTGTGTCAAGCACATCATGTCCAGAAAAAACTGCTTCCAAATTTTGCAAAAGAAGCATTGAGACCAGAAATTGGGGGCATTGTGTATTCCTGGGGGAGCAGTGTGTATTCTAGGGGGCAGAGTGTATTCTGGGGAGCAGCGTTTATTCCTGGGGGGGCAGTGGGTATTCCTGGGGAGCAGTGTGTATTCTGGGGGAGCAGTGTGTATTCTGGGGGGCAGTGTGTATTCTGGTGGGCAGAGTGTATTCTGGGGGGCAGAGTGTATTCTGCATGACATGCACTGCCTGTGATCCGAAGGTCACTGGTTGAGATCCCAGTGTTAGCAGAGCCATCTCCCTGTTTTGCGCCCCCCCCTCCACCCCCATTGCTTGTTGTTAGACACCGTTTTATCAATTGTACGTCACTTTGGACAAAAGTGCTCGATTAATAAAATGTAATATGTAACATTGTGAAAATGAGCTTGTATTAAAACGTATGGACAGCCCGGTTCAGCAGGTAGGCGGCTAATTATCAGGGAGGACGCAAGCAATTAGCGGCCTCCTGCCCTTCAGCGCTCTCGCCGTTTCTGATAGCGAGGCGTGTTCATCCGCCGTCGTCACTGCGAGAGGCGCCATTGGGACAGCATGAGGATAGGGTATGCACACAGAGGCCGGTCACTGCTGAGCCAATAAGCACCGTTTAGGCCAGACAAGCAATTTGGGGGCTTTATGGGTCATGGGAAATACTGTCAGAAAGACAGTGGTAATTACAGTAGTTCATTTCCTTATGCGAAGGAGAGAGTTTGACAGACGTATAGGAGTGGGGGGTGTCGTGGGGGGGTAGGTCTGACTCGCTGCAAATCTCACATTGCACATATTTTTTGCATTTCTTGTGGTTTCGGTAACGGGAATAAGACAAGGAGAAAGAACCCCCCCCCCACCCCTTTGGAGAAAGCCTAGGGAATTTGTTTTGGTCAGCTGGATATAATAATATTGCATACCACACAGAGTACAGTGTGTACAGTGCAGTACAGTGTAATGGAAGGCGATGTATAGAAAGTCCACATGTACAGTAATAAGTCATTAGTGTCCAGGAGAGTGCAGATCGATAGCAGTTACACATCTGGGCAGAAGCTGTTTGAGTGGCCTCAGTCCTTAAGCTCCAACCCTAACCCTGTCCAGAGAGGAGTTGGGACAGGTGGTGTCTGTGAAGGAGGGGAGCTGTACGTTTCCCCGCATGCCTCTTGACCCTGGATTCATACAGATCTTGGACTGAGGTGCTTCTGCGGCTCGCTGGTGATGTTCTCACCCTGCTTCAGCGTCCTGTGCAGCGCGTGGCACCTGCAGAGGTGGCTGTCTCTGTCCATAATCACCTCCTTCGTCTTCCTGCAGTCGAGGTCCCTTGACTGCACTGGATGACTCTGGCTATGCCGCCTGTCGCCTGTGTACGGACTGTCGGGGTGATGTCATCGTCAGTTTGACAGCTTGGTCTCCAGAGATGTTGTCATTAGTGCAATAATTACACATTTGTATATTTTCACCACAGTGCTGTACTTATTTTCATGCTCACCCACTTATTTATTACCATCCTCATACATTTATGTATTTTTATATAGAAATTGTTGCAGCATTGTGTATTGTATATTTTTGTATTTTATGTAGCGTTGTACTGTGATGTCTGTTAACTACAAATAATCAATTCCTGGATAATAAAAGTATTCTGATTGATTCTTTAGAATGATGATGTTAAAGGTCGAGCTTAAGTCCCCAGAGAGGATCTCTGCGTGTCTTGCTGCTGGAACCGCAGATCCACGCCAACTACGCCATCCACTGGACAGTCAGCCCCCAGTCGAATCTGCAGGAGCTCGAGAGGAACTTAGGGATCTCTACTCTGACCCCGATTAATCGCTTGCAGCAGACACACCTTACTATGTAGTGACCTGATCGGCTCTAAATTTGAATTATGGACACCGACTGAGCAAGTGAGACTTTTCATTATTTATTTTTACTTTTTGAAGCCTTGATAGGCATTGCTGAATAAGGTCCAAAGTAGCTTAACCGAGTTTGCGTCCAAAATATTTTCATCCCTCCGCTGGATGCCGTGCCGCGGTGTAATTATACCTCGAGAGGAAGATGGTGAACAGCGCTGAAACCGCGGGGAATATGCAGCGTGCAGCTTAGATTTTTTTTTTTGATATATAAATATATCTTCTTTTCTGCTGCCGAGGTTCCGTTACGGAGCGGCCGCTCTTCGGGCGTTAAACTCTCCGCGCGTCCCCAGCGCGTCCGCCGCACGGTACCGGCGCTGCCCTTCCCGCGATTGCCGCCGTCTGCGCCCTTTCCTAATTTAATTTCGGGTGGACAGCGTGCTAATTTACAAGTTGTCCATGGGTAGTTAAATAGGCCGACGGAGCCAGGTGGTTAACTGGATCTTACGCCAGTTTACATAATTCGGTCCGTGTCTCGTTTAGAAACCAAATTATGGAGATTAAACGTCTTTTTTAATTAAAAAGAAAATGTTAATAATTAAATGGATACGTCCATCCCTCTTCCGTACCACTGGCAGCATAACCCACCTCAAAAGGTCACGGTGATTAAAATGAATGATTAGTTTGAACAGTCCCACCGGTGGTGTAATAGCTGAATAGAGACTAAGTTGCAGTCATGTAACTGCACGGGGCTGTTTTATCTGACCCTGCCTACAGGAAAATGGAAATTTCAGCCAGCTGAAGTCCAGGGAGGACAGCATGCTCCTGCAGGAACCAGCCGGCAGAAAAGCAGTCATGTTCCATTTAGTATAAAGTTTACATTTCATTTCCTAGCAGCGGCCCTCTGTACTTGGCAGTGTGAGGCTGCTGATCTTCCGTTTGGGGCACATTTCACACCCTGAGCAGTGACCGTAGGGAATGTTCAGCTGTGTTGCTTGTCCGTCGGTGTTGCTGAGACACTCCTCAGGAGGTCTGTGTCTTCACATTCACCCACGTCGTCCCCTGGCCTGCAGGGCGGTCCAGGGCCCTTTTTATTTCTTGTCTTCAGTGGTAATTTATAACATTGAATCACGGACAACATAGATGTGATGTAACATAAGGCCTGGGTTTATTTGAATGTACAGTATATGAAAAATGTGGAAATATCATATGTGCTTCAAATGTTTTGAATCTGATGCTGTAGAATAGTCACCTGTAGCTATTTAATTACATAAACCAAGACTTCAGCTGCATTTACTGCCCGTTGTACCTGATAAATATTGATATTGTAAAGCATAAAACCTTCTGCTTTGTATGACTCAGTGTTTCCTCCTTTCCTCTGTTACATTTTGGGTAGAGAACCAGCAGGGAGTTGCCCTGTAATAACATGGGTGTCAAACTTGGGTATTTCTTAGTGCCTGTAGATTGTAGAATATTCAAATATTCTCTCCAGCGGGTCCTGAATGAGCAGGCCTGTCCTGTTATGTGCCTGCGGGTCCTGAATGAGCTGGCCTGTCCTGTTATGTGCCTGCGGGTCCTGGCCTCTCACTGGGACCAGACGAGTTTGAGCTTGTCAGTTTCGGACACTTTGACCTTGCGATTCTCCCTGTGACACCAGATCGTTAAGCAAGGCGAGCTGGATCTTCTAGGAGGAAAAGATGGCTTGTAAACCCAAGATGTGACAGACCCCGGATGTTCCCCGGATAGGCTGTCAGGCTCCCTGGGGCTAACAGCTGGGTCACTGGGCCATTCCTGTGTGGGGGTGGGCTGTCCCTGAAATGTGCACGCGAGGAGGGGGCAAATTATTGAGCACCCTTCTGACTTTGAGGAGTTGCAACACTTGAGGAAGGCCAGGTGATATTTGCATGAACATTGTGGGGTGGGGGGGTAGACGGGAGCAGAACCAGGGGTATTAATAAAGCAGGTGGAACATGATTGCAAGGGGCTGACCCCCCCCATGAGTTGTCTGGAGGTGAGAGAGACTGTAGTGGGGGTGTGGATAGAAGTGAGGGGGAATAATAGAGATGGTGAGAGCGGGAGGAGGCCACAGGGAGGCAGAGTAGCTCCTGGTGCTGTAATTAGGCTTCGCCACTTGGGGGGGGGGCATCCAGCCTGCTGGTGTATCTGACTGACGGGCCCCCACATGGCCCCCACATGGCCATCACTCTTAATCAATAATCACTGCGATAGAATGGATCTCATGAAGCCATCCAGTAACCAGGGAGTGGCCACCAATCTGCCAGGCTTTGGGGGTTAGGGTTTACAGCATCGCTCCGTGTCCATAATCCCCTCGCGACACCCGTCTCCAAGATCCGGCCTCCAAGCTGCCCAGTAATCCCAGTGCAGATTCCGGCCTTGCTGCTTAATGCGGGCGCCTGGTGAACCTTGCCGTAGGGGAACTGGCACATTCAGACTCAGGTGCCTGTGATGAGAGCAAGAAACTTCCGGACTTTGCGTGGGTGAGATTACTGCACGCTGTCAGCCGATACAGTGCTGGGCTACATCTTATTGGTCGCTTCATACTGAGTGACACAGTAGCTGATAGCTTGTGTTACTGCTGCACATACAGCACGGGTTTAGGAATCCAATTTTACTGATTACCATTAAAAAGGGGAAAAAAACACAAGGCTTCAATGACTCATGGCTTGAACCGTAGGATAATTTATTGCTGATGTACACCTCCTACAGGAGAGGCTGTGAACTGCCAGGCATGTCGCTATTGCTGTGAGTGTGAAGGAAGTGCTTGCAGAGCCCTGGTCTTTGGGACCCCGGAGGTTATGGGAGGTGTGTTAAACCAGCGGGGTGCCATCCCAGCTCCCAGAATCCTCTGCTGATTGCCTTTAGTGACAAATGTGTAAAAGTGTCAGCAAATAAATAAATAAAAATGTGACACCTCCTTCGGATCGAAATGCCACTTTTTGGAGTCGTCTGTGTGTGTGGACCAAATGTCCCCCACAATGTGACAAAAACCTGTTATTTTTACTTTGCAGGGAGCATTTTTCAGGTCCCAACAAAGATCTGTGAATGCAATCAAAAAACTAAAAATGCCAAAAGACTCGAATTTTGTTTGGTTACATATGGTTAATGGTTAAGGTTGGGGCTGGGTAGGGGTTAGGGTTGTATGTTGGGATTAGAGATTTTCCCATAGAAATGATTGGAGAGTCCCCACAAAGATATAATTACAAACCTGTGTGTGTGTGTGTGTGTGTCTTTGCATGTGTGTGTGTGTGTTTGTGTCTGAGAAAGCACGCAGATGCAGCTGCTGCCTTTCAGTCAATTCCAGCCCCCCCCTCCCCCCGCCACGGATGGTCCCAGCCTCAGTCCTGCCCCCACTGCGAGAGCCACCTGTTAGTCTTGTCAGATCGGCAGCCAGAGCCGCCACCTGCCTGCCATCACACCCCAGCGCCTATCGTGTGTGTGTGTGTGTGTGTGTGTGTGTGTTTGTGTGACTCAGCGTGCCTGAGCTTTAAGCTCCATGTTGAGGCACTGTGTCCCCCTGAGTATGATGGTGTGTGTTTGTGTGTGTGTGTGTTTGTGTGTGTGTGTGTGTGTTTGTGTGTGTGTGTATGTTTGTGTGTGTGTTTGTGTTTGTGTGTGTGTGTGTGTGTGTGTGTGTTTGTGTGTGTGTGTGCGCCTCTTCTCCTCATTTGAAACAATCCTGCTGGCTGAATCTTTTTTTTTTCTTGTTTATCTCAGTGTTTCTACTGGTTGAAAGCTGCCCCCCCTCCCAGTCCGGCACAGTCATCAGATGGCAATGGCCCTTAAGACTCGGAAATGTAGAATATAAATGTCACACGCATCTAATTTCCGTAAAAACCACTTGAAATGGAAAAATGTCATAATAGTCTCTTAGGCAATGTACTCCTTTATGAAAGGGTCGTTACTTCTATCTATCTATCACTGATGGTCAATATTTCGGAAATTCAAACATGATTTTTTTAAAACAATAATTCAGTTTTTCGTTTCTGCCTTTACTTAAGCCTGGCTGTTTTCCAGCATGTGTTCTGTTTGTGTTTCCTCGCCTCACTTGTCAGTATTGCCCTCACAGTATTTTTCCCATGCAGCTTTGCAAATCATTAGCACTATTTACAATTTTTTTATAATGGTTTTTTATCTCAGAACAATTCTGGCTGATTTCAGTGATACTGAATGCCGTCCTTGAGTTTGACGGTTACCTTTGCCACACCTCTTCAATATTTGTCTGGCTGTACATAACTAAGCTGTACAGCAGATGTTTCATATCGAAATAAAACCAATTGGATTGTGCAATATCCTGTCTATATACAACTGTAAGCATTAAGATTCCTAAACGGATAGTTTCCCCCCCAGACTTTAACCGTTACCGGTTGTGATAATGATGCTAATTGGTTGTTGCTAATCGTCACAAATTGTTGGAAAAAATGTCCAGAAGTATTTCAGACCTCGGCTCCATCTAGAAGGCATGCTGAGACTCGCTGGGATGACAGATTATTATCCAACCGGTCAGTAAGAGAAAGCGAGGTGGTGTGAAGCATCATGGGAGAAAACGTCGACGGAAACACAAACAAGCCTTTGAGTTGCATCAGTGTTGAGACCAAATCAACATCCCAAATGTATTGGTTCAAGCAACATGCGTCCTATTGTGTGGCTGTGGGTTTGCTTGATTAGTCATCTGAGGCGAGGAGCCTCCCAGTCAGGTGGGTTGGGTCCCCCATGGTGTTCCACAGCAACCCCCACTGGCATTCTGAGGGGGCTATGGATGGAATTTAGTCAGGATCACTGCTCCCCAAAGGGTGCGCCACCTAAGGACACACTGGTAAATATTGTAGATTAAGAGGAAATTGTAGAGAAAAATTAATAGTACTGATATTTGGCTGTCGCTGCTACTCAGTAGCTGTTGAATGAAATTGAAGGTTTACCCACAACTCTGCATCAGTGTTTGCATGTCGCAGGCACCTGACTCTTGAGTTTATTTCTAAAGCGTGTTTGCATAGTCGTCAAAGCAGTGCCCGCTTTCATTTGCGATTGTTCAGTGAGACTGCCGTGTGTAATTCACATCCTGCAAGCAGAGTGCCTGTTGGGGAACTGTCTTCTATGATTTGTGTGGCACTTAGTCCACGAGAGTTCTTTGGTGGAGAATTGCCAGTGAGATTTTGGGCATTAAAATGAATTCTGGTTCCCAAGTAGCATCAAGCTGAGAAGTCTAAATATAAACTGTTTCACGTCAGTGCTATTGATGAAGTACCTTAATTACATGATTTATTTAATCATTTATGCAATTACTCAGGAGACACTTTAGATGGGATTCCGACAGCTCATACAGCGGTTTATTAATTCTGAGAAATAGATGTTCTTATTGATGCTGAACAGACTGTTTGTCACTCACAGGTACAGCAGTGGGGTTTTGGGCTTCCTATGTATTTGGAGGACTTGCATAGCTTGTTGCTTTAGCCCTTGGCTGCTCGATGAGCCTGGAAGCCCTACTGAGCAAGAACCTTAGGCAGTCAAAGATAGTTGTTCAAATGTTGCCATAAAGCTATGCGTTTGTCTGTCAAAGTGTACCAGTTTTTCCATTTTATCAGTTTGCCGTTTCAAAACCACTCTTACAGTCTCCCCAGCCTTTGCAGAGATCATGCTGCACAGCCATGTATTGCTTTCCCTTGGCATATCATGCCTCGCTAATCAGTACCTCCTCGAGATATTAAGTTCATTAAGTGAGCTGGTGGTGAAATGTAACCAGTACATGGACTGGCTGAGGTGCCTCTGAGGAGAGGTTTGGGAACTGAAGAGGTGATCATCTAGCCATCCAACAAGGCATCAGTAGCTTTTTGGAGAACAGTGTTGTGTTTTATTGTGTTACTGTTCATTTGCATATATTCCAAACCTAAATTTGGAGTTTGCATGTTCTCCGCATGGAGTTTCCTCTGAGTTCTCTGGTTCAAACCATGCTGAGCTTAACTGCAGTCACTAAATTGCCCATAGGTGTGCATGTGAGTGCAAGGTGTGTGTGTGCCCTGTGATGGGTTGGTGCCCCATCCTGGGTTGTTCCCTGCCTCCGGGATAGGCACCCCCCCTCCCCCCCCCGCCACCACGACACTTCTTCCTGGGAACTGGAGCTGGCTGCTTCCATCTTCCCACACAGTCATGTTGCAGTGATGTTTGTTTTCTTCAGTCCATGGAGTCGCTGACTGCGTTTGCTGCGATAAAGCGTTTGCCTCTTTCCGAATGAGAAAAGACCGAGCGTTATGTTTGCGTTTTCCAAGGTTATCGGTCAGTTCCATTTCTCCTCAGACATGGATGAAACCACTGCGTATTGGCTCGGTAAATCTGTACGAATCGTTATTTCTCCTTGTGTAATGAAGCACAGGTCATGAGGTACAGTCATTAATCGTTAGTCTGCCTGCTAACTGACGATAGCGCGTCACCCGATGATGAAACTGCTTTGAAATGTGTTGATACAGTAAAGGTTAAATATAGCTTACAAAAATTAAATATATGCTGTGACAATGGATTCAGCGTAGTCAGCACTGGGGGAAGAGTCACTGGT
Organism: Hippopotamyrus pictus; assembly: GCA_026781145.1. Lineage (NCBI taxonomy): Eukaryota > Metazoa > Chordata > Actinopteri > Osteoglossiformes > Mormyridae > Hippopotamyrus > Hippopotamyrus pictus. Next base: position 1,546,341 of record JAODLC010000044.1, read on the forward strand.
TGAGAAATTAATGCTGCTGAAATGGATCTGCTGGAAACTATGGCAAATATAGCATGAAACAACGACAATTAAAACTGGTTTAATTTATATGAGCTACACAAGCGGCTCTGTGTGTGAGCGTGCTAATGCTATGATCTCACTCAGGATCAGAATCATCCATCTCTGGGGGGGTGGAGCCAATGCCAGGTGCCCCCTGATTGGATGCCAGTCCATCGCAGGCCACAAAGCAGGGTTGGCAACTTTGGTCAGCTGGTTGAAATGAAACTTTGTCTCAAGTCTGCACACGCATGCACACTCATTTACATGCATATAGCAGCTGTATCTCCTTGTAGGGTTTGCGAGCTACCCCAACGCTTTTGATGTAGCTAATTATAGGTTCATAATGGAATAATATAGATTTGCCATAAGGTTTCTTGCGTGACATTCTGAGGGCCTAAAACATGCAGACATGCTTTGGGTGAATTCGTGGCGCCCATTAACCTGACCACATGCCTGGACCGTGGGAGGAAACCCAAATGGCACAAGGTGAACTCGCCAGCTCCAAAAGCACATGGCGGAGGCGGGTTTAGAGGCGGGAGGTAACGTGCTGCCCACCCAGCTAGCATGTTAAGTGTGCCTTCTATCCTCCCGCATTAGTCTGATGATCTATCCCTCCGTTTTTCCCTTGTTAATTCATACAGCTCACAAGGCAGTGCTATGGAACATTATATTGCAATAGCTAGTGGAATGGAGGTTGTAAATCAACTTTAAGTCTGTTGACTGTATCACTGCGTCAAAGAGGTTTTACTATAACAACTCAGTGTGAGGTTTTCACATTGCCTATTTGTGTTGTCTGCAAATAATTCTATGTTCTTGTTCAACTTTTTCCTGGATTTTATGTTCTGTTTTGAAATCCTCAGTGACCTACTGGCGAAGCTGCTAATGTTAAGTGGATTTTTAGGATTCAGAAATCAGTCAAATGGACACTGAAGGCACATAACTCAGGCTTTCTAACTGATCTGTGAGCCTGGGGGTTTCCACCCCCCCCCCCCAGCATTTATGGTAAAATCGATTCAGCCTCTGGCCGAATGACTCTGGGAATGTTTAGCTTTAAAAGCTCACTGCATTCCGTATTCTGCCAGTGAGCTTCAGCTGGGAAGCTGTTTGTGAGAGACGGAGCACAGCTGGGGGGCTGAGCACCCCCCCGGCCCGGGACCCCCGGCACCTCCGGCCCGTTACACCACTGCCCCCCTTTCTTGGGGCCTGATCGACACAATCATTTTATATTCAGTACATTCACTCAAAGCCATGTGTTTTTTAGAGATGTAGGTAGGATAAATCCTTGCTGAGATCTTTACCTCCTTCTTGCAGTCTACCAATGACTGTCACATCAGCACGTGGTGACTGTATGTTGGATATTTCTTGTAAATTCTTGATGCAGTGTGACCCCGCTGAGCAGTTCTTGAGCTGGGCGGAGCCCTCTGTCGGCCAGCTGTCATCATCAAAGCCGCCTTTGGTTTTCCGGTGACACACAGGGGGAGGGACTTGAAATTCTCGAAAACAGCTCTTTGTGGGTGTTTCTTCTGCTGGGGTTTCAGAGACACGCAGTTGTTTCAGATGGTAAGATCTGAGGTTTCACGTTGTGTAAGTGCCATCAGTGCTTGTTGTTTATAGAGCAGTGGAGGAGTTAAGTGTTTTCATGTCCTGAGGCTATGCTTCAGCCAGTGCCACACCTCCCCCCCCCCACACATACATACTGAAGGGCAAGAAAGGAGGTCCGGGGAGGTGCCCGATTTGGTGCCAGGTGCGATGGGCGGCAGCTCGTTACTGATTAATAGGCGTAATGATGCGGCTTTGCTTTCAGAGCTGTTTTCTGGGAAGCTGATACTGCTGATGGAGTCGATCCGGTCCCTCGGTCCCACACCCCCAGCGAACATGTGACCATGGGGATTAGGCAGGAAATTGCATCAACCACCACCCACCCGCTTGAGTCCGTGTGACCACAGTGGCCCCCTGCCCCCCCGTTGTTCTGTTGAAGCTCGCAGGCTGGGGGGGGGGGGGAGTGGATTTTATATCATTTGTCCATTAGCTGTGTCCCCTCCCTGCCTGGCACTGGTAGTGCCCCCTCCCTCTGCCATTGCCGTCAGTTCCCCAGTGGGTCCTCCGATCACGCATATCATCTCTCTTACTTACGGCCGTAGCGTCTTGGACTGTGGCATTGCATTGTGGAACATGTGCCGTAGGCTGTCACTGTGGGGACCGTCACGGTCGCGGTTTGTAAATGGCCACTCAGCAGCGTCGCCCGTCGTCGTGACTGAGACACCGTGGTGCCTTTGGCAGCTTGAGAGCCCGGCTTGGCTCGCCGCCGGCGCCGGAGATCCAGGCCGCGACAGAAGGGCCGTGCTGCCGCCGGTTTGCTGGGCATCGGCCAGTCGGTGCGCGGCCTGCCAGCTCGTCCTCCCGGCGCGGGGGGAGGGGTGTGGCTGTCTTTCCCCGACCCGTGCTGCTCTGTGGGGTAATGAGCCACTCCCCGTTTGTTACCCTGCTTCCCTCTCGGTCTGTCTCTAGTTACCGTGTCCAGAATTTGCTCAGACAATATGCTGAGTAATACTAGATGTTCTCCACAGAATGATGTTGTCTAAGTTCTGTCAGGTCTTCTCTAACGTCATATATGATCTTTCCTGATGTATCACATTTCTTTTAATTTTGTTGTCTCTTTCTCTCGTACCCTTACTTAGCAATTCCCTTTTCTGCTTTTCTTACTGTTGAAGCCCCCCCCCCCCAGCTACCTCAGGACACCCGCTGACCTAGGAGTGTGTGTCACGCTTCTCCATGTATGTGTGTGTTCATTTGCCCAAAAGATGCTTATAAACAAAGTGGTGTAACAGTCAGCATGTGCAGCAAACACAACACAGACAGAGGCCTTCTATGCAAACGCATACAGAACTGCAGCTCTGGAAAAAATCACTCTGTAATATTTTTTTAGAAAATCTGCTTTTTTAAATCCTGGTTTCATCCTGGTTCTACTGCCTGAAGGATACACGGCAGGTTCTTTCCAAGCTTAAAATATCTAACACAGCAATACAGAAGAACAAGGTGAAGCAGGAGACACTGGGAATGACCAGGAACCAGTCTGGTGGAGGGCGGAAGCAACTTTCTAATGCCAGAGATGAAGGTTAACTTATCTGACAGTTTCTCATGAGTCGTAGGATGACATCAAGTGACCTTCAAAAGGAATGGGGGACATTAAGTGCAGCTGTGAAGTGCACTGCTCATATCAGGCTCCTAGAAGCAGGACTGAAGTCCCATAAAGCAAGGAAGAAGCCCTTCATTAAGGAGAAACAGAGAAGGGCCAGGCTGGAGTTTACAAAAAAATGCATATTGTACACAGACACACACCCATAAAATGTGAAATGAATGAAACTAAAAATTGTGCTGTGGTCTCTTAATTTTTTCTAGAACTGTATGTATGACCAGAAAATAACTTCAAAAGAGACACACAGATATGCTAAGTTTTGTAAGATCTGTAAAACACAGGAAGATGTTCTGATTATTAAAGAATCTCCTCCCAGATGAGATGAGATCTTCTTGAGCCACATCTTCTCCTCCACTGTAGACACTAAAGAGTTCCAGCCGCTTTTCGTCTTAATTTTGACAGTTGGCAAGGTGACATTATTTTTTTCCAGAACACCACTGTCATTGCATATGTCTGAAGTATAACAGAGATTTAATCCCTGGATATTTCAGGAGCCTGCAGACAGGATCTTCCGTGGGCTAAAGACTGGGGGAGGGGGGGGGGGATTTGGTAGGTGTGTGTGTTTGTCAGGATTATGTTTATATTACATTGTGGGGACCAAACATCCCCTACAGCACAACAAATTCCTGCTATTTTGACATTGTGGGACCATTTTTTTTTTTTGGAGGGGTCCCTGACAAGAAAGGGTCCCCCCGGTTCGAGAGTGTGTGGTTTCAGTTGATTTTTAAGTTTTAGTAAGTAGTGAGGCGCTAGGTGCTCACCCCCCACCTCCCCCGCTTGCTGCCGTCGTGGTAGCGTGAACCCCCCCCCCCCTCCCCACCGCGTTCCACCTATCAACCTGCCGCCTGTGGCTCAGGCCTGGCCTTCCGCATCTCAGCCTCTCTGCTGTGTGGACCGGCTGATCGGCTAAGTGGCGCTGTTAGCCGTCCCACGGCACGCATACGGTGGCACTTGGCCGGTGATTTAGCAGTTGGTGCTGGCAGGTATGGTCTGTGCCGGCAGGTATGGTCTGTGCCGGCAGCTAACCTGCAGACGTCTCCTGTGAACAGTTGCTTTGCTCTTCAGCGCTGGCGCTGTGGTTACGCTGCTTACAGTTTAGACCAGCAGGTACATAAAAACTCAGATGATGACATCAGACAGCTGGAGTGAGGCTATAGTGTCATGTGCTCCATGGAGGGCTGACATCACTGAAGCACAGGGTGTGTGTACGTGTGTATGAGCGCATTATGTGTGTTGTGGGGACATTTATATAATAAAAACATGCACCAATTTTTGGGTCCCCACAAGGGGAAACTCAGTTTTATAAAAATCTCTTACCGCAATCAAAAATTACTGCAAATAAAAACTAAAAATGCAAAAGTCTTTTTTTTTTGTTTTTTGTTTGGTTACTTAAGGTTAGGGCTGGGTAGGGGCTAAGGTCCTCATTTTGGGATTAGAGTTTTTACCATAGCAATGAATGGAGAGTCCCCACAATATGTGTGTGTGTGTGTGTGTGTGTGTGTGTGTGTGTGCACGCACTTGGATAACGATATACCCCAGAAGCATGTACACACACACACTGTGACGTGGACACCTGACACACTTGCCAGCACACACCCTTTCTGACAGTGTATTTTTATAAACCAGCTGCAAGGAGGCCTTTCTGTTCCAGAACATACTAGACCTGCATCCTATCAGCATTTCTGAGTTCTGCTTTAACATCGCAGATGTGGCTGCTTCAATCATCTGCTGAGTCGCAGTAACATCATAAAAATGAATCAGAGGGTGACACCCCTCCACTCCGCTTGGTGTCTTTGCTTCCAGGCTGTGATGTAATGCATGATCCTCTTTGGAGTCGTATAAATGGCCCTTTTGGACACCTGTAGCACGGAGCCATAGTGTTCGAGAGACAGAAGCAGACGTTGTAGCGGCATGAATGTAAAACACTGTTAGTGCAGCCGTGTGACGACAGGATGGTGCTGTTTTATCTGCCATTTCTGCAAGTATGAGGTACATTAGAATACTCCTTGTCACATATCCCAGCATGCTGTCCCCCTCAACCCTAACCTGCCCCCCCCCATGATCCATTACCGTGGCTCTTTTATACCCCCCCCCTCCTCCCCACCTCAATAATTCAGTTACTGGTAAGTGATCCGACAGACTGTATTGCGGGTACTGGGCGGCGTGCAGGGGGCAGGGGGTGGCATGCAGGGGGCAGGGGGCGGGGGGGGCCATGCAGGGGGCAGGGGGGGGCA
>JAODLC010000044.1:1553091-1563968 GCA_026781145.1 Hippopotamyrus pictus
CTGGGAAATAACTGGCCTCTTGGCGCCTGTGGCGGCCTGCTCTTTCTGACTGGGGGAAGGAAATGCGAAACTGGGGGGAGGTGTGCGGCTAAACGGGTTAGGTCTCTGTGCCTGTGTCACTGGTTTGAACCCCAGCCTCAGCAAAATAGTCACACATTCCTTTGGCTTATTGTATTTTGTATAGTATGTATACTTTGACATGCAATACAAAGTGTGTAAGTGCATGTAAAGAGCCCAAGTGCACTGAGATTACTTGAGACCATTGAGAAGAGGTAAATATGTGACGCGCTCCAGCTGTTCTGTCATGGTGTCATGGGGGGGGCTGTGTCAGGGGCTCTCCTGCACTGCACCCTAGGATATGTAAACATTCGTTATGCAGCTTTGTCTACTTAAGCTGAAACTTCCCCAGGGACACGTCAGGCTCTGATAGGCCAGCAGACTCCCTCATGTTCCTCGTAAACATAGTTGTCACTGATGCAGTGCATTGTGGTCTAAATACTTAGCCAAAAACTGCTTACATGTGATATCTGCCAATGTGTGGATGAAGTGCACGTCAAGCACAATGCACTTGGCTTATTTGAGGAACGGGACACCCCTGAATACTTGTGCTAAGCATGTGAACACGCACACCAGTTGTGGTAGTGTGTAAGTGTGGACCAAGTGGTAGGAATGGGACAAAACCCTATATGTCTGTCTCAGTGGAGAGCATCATGGGATACAACACATTCCTGCATAGTGTGGCTGACTGTTTACTGCGTATATGACAATAAACTTTGAATCTTGGAGTGACGGGGCTATGCCTGGCCTTGTCCTCTGCTGGTTCTCTGGCTCAGTGTGACCCTGGCAGTGGGTACAAGTAGATTTTAAGGACAAACCTCTCTGCACTGCACATTGACAGTGAAGGGCTCTGTCACGCTGCACATTTCAGCTCTGACAGATTCCCCGACATGCCATTAAGCAGCAAAGGTCACCCTCCAGCACAACAGACCGAGGAAGCTTCATCAAAAAAGAACTTTGTTGAAGGAGTCTACATTCACAGTGCGCTCCGTTTAGGTCTGCGTGGAAGAAGGCCGTGTTTGTTTGGGTCCTTGTGATAACTTCAGTGTGTATGTCTTTTTTTTTTTTTTGGGGGGGGGGGGTTGCTGTTTATGCTGTTGGGGCAGTAATCATGGCTTTGTCTCCATCAGTGAGGGTTTTGTGCATTGTGAGAGCCGCATGAAAAAGCTGTTTATGTGCCGTGACCTTCAGCATTAGCCACCAATAGGGACTGTGTGGAGGGGGTGCTCAGATATATAAGATCAAATGTCCCCACAATGTGATCGAAAACTTCTTTTTGGTCACCACAAGGGAAATTCAATTTTATAAAAGTTTGTGACATCAGTCGAAAAACTAAAAATGCCAAAAGTCTCTGCGTAATCTTCACTTATGTGTCGATGATGATCAACCCCAGCACTTCCTCCCTAGCCTGGGGGGGACTTGACTAGCTAGTGATGGGGGTGATGTGTTAGACCTGGGGAGGGATTCTCTGTATGCCAGGGCCTGAATGCATAGCATGTAAGGCTGCTGTAATTATGATGGGCTTATTTCACCGGAACCCTCGTCCTGAGGGATTTAGGCAGCCTGCAGCACAGTGCAAAACAGTATTTAACCATGCAATGTGAAATATTAGATACTTAATATAAACTTGGAAAACACCTACAGAAGGGATGGTCGAGACCCCCAGACAATCAGCAATAAAAATAACTCTTGTATCCATGCCCTGCATTTGCTAGTAAGATGTGTGGATTCTGTTTGACTCAAGGACCGCAGGACTCGCAGGTGCGTATGTCTGAGGCTGGACTCAGCCGCAGCCCCTCCCCGGATCCGTCAGCTGCTCTGCTTTCTTGTGCGTTTCTCTTGCGTTCACGCAGAGATTCCGTCAGGGAGCCAGTAGCCTGCATCTCGTGCCGGAGGCCTTTCCGCATTTGCCGGGTTAATGCTCTCATGATTGAGACTGTGAGGCGAGGGCACCCTGGCCGTTTCTGTGTGGATGCCGCCCGCTTTCACTCTGCTCTGGGACTCTCTTCACGCTTCTGTCTGAAGGGTCAGAGGTGAGCCCTTCTTCATTAGGGGGAGAACGAGTGTTAATGGTGCTTCCTGGAGATGGAGGCGCTTTGGAGAGGCTGCTGTGCATTATGGGTAGTGTTATGGGCAGGGTGGCAGGGGAGGGCATTACTGTCCCTGCCGGGGGAGGACATTAGCGGTGTTGTCATGCAACATCTGCTACTCTGCCACAGAGAGTCAGGGCTCTGTGTTTGATCCCTGTGACTGTGTGTCTGTGTATGTGTGTGTGTGTGTCTGTGTATGTGTATGTATGTGTGTGTGTGTGTGTGTGTGTCTGTGTGTGCGTGTGTTTGTGTGTGTATGTCTGTGTCTGTCTGTCTGTCGGTGTGTGTGTGTTTGTGTGTCTGTGTATGTCTGTGACTGTGTGTCTGTGTGTGTGTGTGTATGTCTGTGACTGTGTGTCTGTGTATGTGGGTGACGGCATTGGGGGGGTCACTCCTTACACCACCTCGCCCTGCCTGGGACACTGAGCACAATCCTGGCTCTGTCAACACCCCCCCCCCCCACTCCTTATTACTCATGGGCAGCAGAACAGAAGTTGGATGGGCAGAGGGACCAGGGTGCAAAATGGCAGTGAGGCTGGGGGGAGGGCAGCGAGCAGAGCGGGACGCGGGCGGGGGGGCCTGCCCTCTGTCTGGGTGGTGTAACCCTACCCCGGTTCAGGGCAGGTGAGGTGCCCCAGGTGGGTTTAACCGGCCCCCCTCCCCCCACATTGCAGTGTGGCACTTCACATTCAGTCACCCTTTCGAGAATAAAGGAGAGCATAAAGAAGGCACCAGTAATGGGAGTGCAGAGACCTCGGTTTGGGTTCGAATGTAAAGATATAATGTACTATAATGCACTATGGATACCTTCATTAATGCATTATAATTGTAGGTATAAGAATTAAAGATGGTCTGTGCTGCATTATGAAGGATTCTATAGCGCATTATGGAAGAGAGCTTCATAAAGCGTCTGTAATGTATCATAGACATGGTTATAATGTGTTATGCCTTTTTATAAACGTATAGCCATATTTATAATGATTAATGAATGCATTATGATGTGTTATAAACGTATTCATAAAATCTTATAGACTGATTCATTCATAGACTCTTATGGACATGGCATTCATAAAATATGACCGCTTTAGCCATAGATGTAAAGTGACATCTGACTTACAAGAGGCGTCTAGCTGCAGACTTTCAATGGGGTTAAGGTCAAAACTCTGGCTGCCAAATTCACATGTGAAAATGATTCCTTGCGCTCCCTAAACCGCTCTTTGACAGCTCGAGCCCTATGTATCTTGACATTATCATCCCGGAATATGCCCATGCCTTTAGGTTAGAAAAAATCCATTGATGGGATAATCTGGCCATTCAGTAGATTCAGGTATTCAGCTGACTTCACCTTATCGCTGCATGATGTCACTGAGTTTTAATAAAGATGCTGTCCTTGGCTTTTAAGTACCTGACTTTTTTTGGCCAGGCAGTGTGTGTCAGCCAATCAGCTTAATGTTCCAATAGTTACCTTGCAGTTGTAGGATATCCTCCAGGATTGGAATCCATTGTTCTCCTCTGTTCTAACTCACAATTTTTTTTTCTTTGAATAATAAACAACAGCAAAGTATGGAGTTCCACTCCAGAGACAGATGTATGTTTGAAGAGCAGGCAGGTGGAGGTTATTTAACAAAGAGGGTAACAGTGTAAGGAGCTAGCATGGGGGGTGGGGGGGCTGAAGGAGGAAACGGCCACGATGAGGAGCAGGCGGGGGGGGGGCTGAAGGAAACAGCCAGGGTGAAGAGCAGGTGGGGGGGCTGAGGAGGAAACAGCCAGGGTGAGGAGCAGGTGGGGGGGCTGAGGAGGAAACAGCCTGGGTGAGGAGCAGGTGGGGGGATTCTGCAGGGTTGTGGTTGGCCTGAAATATGGCAATTGCTGTGCATTTGAAGATCTTCCTCGACCTGGACGGTGTGACAGTGCTTCTGTGTGATTCTCACCACAGATCAAGCTGCGAAGAGTTTTTCCCTAAACCATAAACCCAGTTCCCACAAGACACAGGACATGCGTGCTCGTGATAAGAGTCATGGACAAATTGCAATATTAATAATCATCAGTCCATCTTTTGTGTGAAGTACATGGTCACCATGACTCTGCAGCCTATTGCTGGTGTGCGGGACCCAGTGCATGTCAAACTGCATGTTTGAAAACAGAAAAACAACCTTTACTCCAAGACAAATGCAAATATTTTTCCAATAAAACAGGGCTATTTCAGATTCAGGGAGAATAATAAAAGTTGTACAAACCTCTGATGTTGTTTGTCTGTGTGTGTTATTTCTGAATGTGTTCATTTTCCTGCTTCATAAGATGTTTCATGTGAATATCTTATATGTGTGTGTGTGTGTATTTTTCTTTTTTCCTCAGTCCAGTCTGCTTTTCTTCTCCACAGTGGGTGTTGGCCTTCGAGATCTTCATACCCCTGGTCCTCTTCTTCATTCTGTTGGGCCTGAGGCAGAAGAAGCCAGCCATCCCTGTGAAGGAAGGTAAGACAGGAAGGGTAGGGCAATGGGATCAGACCTGGCCTGAGAGGAGGAGCGGGGCTATGGAGGGGTCAGCTGTTTGCAAGTTTGCGGGAGAGACAGCATCTGAAGGAAGGGCTAAGAGGGACTGGAGCCTGTGGAGGCTCCATGGCTTGATGTAATAAGCCTATCAGCTTCGATATCCTACGTCCTCTCTAGTGCCACCTAGTGGCTAACAGTGAGCAGTGCATCCACATGATCAAGCTGATCTGTCCATATCTGTCTATGGGGCCCTTGAAGAAACAACAAGGACACAAGAGCTCTCTCACTTGGGGACAGGGAGTGTGATGACTCCACGTCTGCAGCCTCGTCTTTCACCGACATTCCCATCACGCCAACACTTTGTTTGGGAGTTGTGTGCTTTCATGGCTGTCCTGGCAGCAGAGCTGTGCAGCTCATAATGCGAAAGCTGCGGCGCAGTCTGTAGGGCTGTCTGCACTTTATATGTTAATCAAGTGTAGTTTCTTGTTCTCTTGATAGTTTCCATGGCTGCAGTTGTCATTTCCTGTTTGTATGTCATTTGTCATTTTTTTGAATTTGTTCTTTTTTTGAATGTGCAAACGAATCACTCCATTTGTTTTGTTCTCTCTGTCTCTCTCACTCTCTCTCTCACACCCACTCTCTCTCTCTCTCTCTCTGTCTCTCGCTCTCGCTCTCTCTCTCTCTCACCGCCTCTTTCCCTCCGCACTCTGCTGCCACTGCATGCCGGTCCAGTCTGTAAGTTCGCCGAAAGCCTCTCGTCTTTTCGTTCTTTCTTTCCTCCCCATTCTCAGTCTCTCACACAGTTTTCCATCCCCCCACCCGGCCGCCCCTCTTGTGACTGCATTCCCACACATCGACTGTGTCCTGTCCCATTACACCCTGTTGTTGCCCAAACACTCCCAGCCCAAAACACACACCCGACTTCTGAAGGAAAACAAGTCCGGCTCATGGCTCAAACCCAAACTGTGTGCTTCTTGGGTCGTGGTTGAAAAGAAAAAAAAACAAGCACTGAGGCTTTGGAACACGGTGTGACTTAGAGGCTTAGGACACTGTGTCTGTGCTCAGAAGGTTACCAGTTCATATCTAAGAGTCAGCAGGGTGGAGCCACGATCAGGAACTTGAGCGGAGCCCTCATCCCCAATTGCTCATGGGATCGGCTGGCTCTGCTGTCAGTTGTACATTGCATTGGATAACAGTGTCTTATAAAAAAATACGCAGGTTGGGCCACCGGGTCTGTCCCTCCCCACACTCGAAATGCATTATGGGCTCAGTGAATAACCCACCAAGCATGGGGGGTTCAGGCAGCCCTACAGCTTCCTCTGCTGACGGGAGGCAACTGCCTCTGTGGGCAGGGGGCACCCTGTAACCTCCTCTGTGGGCAGGAGGCACCCTGTAACCTCCTCTGTGGGCAGGAGGCACCCTGTAACCGCCTCTGTGGGCAGGAGGCACCCTGTAACCGCCTCTGTGGGCAGGAGGCACCCTGTAACCTCCTCTGTGGGCAGGAGGCACCCTGTAACCACCTCTGTGGGTTGGAGGCCACCTTGTAGACGCCTCTGAGGGTGGGAGGCAGCCTATAACTGCTGCTACAGGAGGGAGGCATCATGTAACCGTCACTGGGGGCGGGAGGACAACCTGTAACTGCCCCTGCGAGTGGGAGGCTTTCAAAAACAAGGACGCCACTTCCATTTCCTGACTCCTGTTTGCAGGCAACTAACCGTGTGCTGCTTGTCACCCTGACATATCAACACCCTACCGCACCCCCTCCATCACACAGGTCTGATACTGACAGGATTCACGTTCTGATTCGCCGTCCTCCAGTCAGCTGACCCACTTACCCGTCGTCGGCTCGTCCCCTGACCCCTAACGCCGCTTTCACTTCCGGGACTCTGTGGGTTAACAGATGTCAGACACCGCCAGCATAAGACGCTCCCGTCTGCGTGAAAAGAGCCAACGTCATTCGCAAATTTAGGCTGTACCTGCCAGCTGGCACTGAATAATTTATTGTGTTTATTTAGTGTTTGTTCGGTTATTGTAAGATACAGCAGCACAGAATCCTGGTCTGCTGTTAGCATTGACACCTGTGCTCAGGACAATTATAACAAATGATTTCTGTCATATCCAAATCTTTTGAGGTTCTTTTCTCTATCCTGTAATAAAATCACACTTTGGCTGCTCTGGTGACTCATCAAGGATTGGGTAGGAGAAGAAAATGTCAAAATGCAAACGTGATTTCAATAAACATCTTTTTTTTAAAAAAAAAAAAAAAAAAAAAAAACAGAGACATTGACTGCAGTTACCCTTTTAATTACTAACAGAAACTCAGGGCCAGTGGGTGACTGGTGCGTCGTTTTCGTTTTTGGAGTGATTCCTTGTTCCCTTTTTTCCCTTTAACTGCCAGAAAAAGCAGCAGAGAGCTTTTCTGGAGTCAGAGCAGTCAACTTATCGCTCTCGTGACAGGACAGGAAGTCCCGGCCGCTCTCGTGACAGGACAGGAAGTCCCGGCCGCCCTCGCGAACCATAGCCCCTAAATCTCAGTGTCATGACCCGGTTGGAAAATGCTGACATCTGTGACCTTCTCTGCCTCCTCTCTGATTTCTGATGGTTTTCCTTCTTCCTCTTCCTCTTCTCTATCTTTTTTTTCCCCTTTATCATCCTCTGTTCTCCCTCCTGCCCTGTTTCTCCTCCACTGTCCTTTCCCTTGTACCTGTACCCTCTCTTCCCACCCGGGCCACCCCCCTATCTCCCCAGCGTTCTATAGCGCCGCCCCGCTGACTTCAGCTGGGATCATCCCCATCATGCAGTCGCTGTGTCCTGACGGCCAGCGGGACGAATTCGGCTTTCTGCAGTACAAGAACTCCACGTAAGACATCCTAAACCATGCCCCCCCCCCCCAAACCGTCCTGCCCAGTTCACTTTGAAATGCGTCGCATTGAATCATCAAATCGAATCACTTAGTCACATCACTTTATAGAGCACAAGCAAGTGATAGACTTGTATGAAAAGTGCGTAGCAGCAGTGACTAATAAAAACAGTAGTGCAAACAGGAAGTACAGTCATCCCTCGACTTACGTGCTATGGAGTAATATCTGTCTCATAAGACCCGTGATAAATTTACCGAGGTGCTTCAGAAGGAGATGTGCTGGACATCAGTGGATGTATTTCACCACGTGTGGCACGCAGCAAGAACCAAAACAAACCGATTGCACTGTCAATGTACAGGTTTAGTTAAATATTGTTTGTGTTATATTGTGTCTTACAATATTTGACCACTTTCCTATAATGATTGAGATCCGTCCAGATTGAATTACATCTTCACTTGTTGGACGGAGCCCATATATAAGTCGACGGATACCTGCATGCAAAAACAGTAAATATGCAACAGAGCAATAATAGTGTGCGATTTAGAAGAACCTAATCTCTGCTCTGGGGGGCGCTGTGGGGGCTTAGTAGGATTGGACATCGTGCCTGTGATCAGAAGGTCACCAGTAGAATGACAGTTACACATACGCTATGACCCATGTATTGTGGAAACACTCACGAGTGTGACTGCGGTGTGGCAATGGCAGTGTGAATGGCTTCGGAGTTAAGTAGCCCGATGATGGTCTGATGGAAGGACCTGTTCCATAGCTAATTTAACTCACCATAATGTGCTATGATGAGAACGTGCTGTGATGATGTCGGAGGCATTAGCACCAGGGGAAATGACATCACCACGTCCACGCCCCATTCACCTCCCCAGTCCTCTCTCTCTCTCTCTCTCTCTCTCTCTAATCATCAGGGTGACACAGTTGCTAGAGCGGATCAGTGAGGTGGTGGAGCAGAACCACCTGTTTGCAGCGGACCGGCCCGGTCTGGGGGAGGAGCTGGAGTCACTGCAGCGCCACCTGGAGGGTCTGAGCACAGAGCCAGGACCTCTGGAGACCCACTTCAACAGCAGCCATGGTGTGTGTGTGTCTGTGTGTCTGTATGTCCATCTGTGTGTGTGTCTGTCTGTGTCTGTATGTACATCTGTGTGTGTGTGTCTGTGTCTGTATGTCCATCTGTGTGTGTGTGTGTCTGTATGTCCATCTGTGTGTGTGTGTCTGTCTGTGTCTGTATGTCCATCTGTGTGTGTCTGTGTGTCAGTCTGTGTCTATATGTCCATCTGTGTGTGTCTGTGTGTCTGTCTGTGTCTGTATGTCCATCTGTGTGCGTGTGTGTCTGTGTCTGTATGTCCATCTGTGTGTGTGTGTCTGTCTGTGTCTGTATGTCCATCTGTGTGTGTGTGTGTCTGTCTGTCTGTCTGTGTCTGTATGTCCATCTGTGTGTGTCTGTGTGTCTGTCTGTGTCTATATGTCCATCTGTGTATGTCTGTGTGTCTGTCTGTGTCTGTATGTCCATCTGTGTGTCTGTCTGTGTGTCTGTCTATGTCTGTGTGTCTGTATGTGTGTGTGTGTGTGTATGTGTGTGTGTGTGTGTGTGTGTGTGTATGTATGTCCATCTGAGTGTGTGTGTGTGTGAGTGTGTCTGTCTGTGTGTCTGTATGTCTGTCTGTGTGTCTGTATGTCTGTCTGTGTGTGTGAGGTATGCTCATTTTTGAAAATGTACCCACATGGATAGTAATATGTGATTTTGTAGGAAAAGTGACACATTGGCTGTACAGAACTCATGGCTGGCTGTGTGATATGATATGTATGATAACCTTGCAAATAAGCATAACATCAGAACGGTTTGAATGTTACTCCTTACAACAATTTATCATTCCAAATTTGACCAAAAACAGGAACATACAGTTGCTGCCCAGTCCTGCACAATATCAGCTTCTTAAAAGTTCAACACACGAAGTGCCTGACCTTTAACTTTGTGTTTTTAATTGTGAACCTTTGATTGATTTATAGTTGGGCTGGGAGAGAATGGATTAAATGTAGAGAGAAACCAGGCTGATGGGGAGGTGTGGGGGAGGTGCTGTGAGGGGCCCCGCTGCGAGGGGGGGGGTGCTGTGAGGGGCCCCAGGAGATATACAGAGCGTTACATCCTGCCATCCTCCCCAACTGGGGCAGCCAAGGACAGAGGGTACAGGGGTACCCCCCCCAGAGCAAAACATACTCAGCAGGGCAGTTTTATGCCTCCCAGCTGCCTTCACCCTGCAGATTATCAGGGGGGGTGGTTATTTTTAGCTGCCTCCAAGTGGGGGTGTCCATCCATACCTCACAGCGCTCGACAGCGCCTCCTACCAGACGCAGCCTGCATCAGCACTTTCCCTTGAGTACGTTCCGTCTCCCAGCTCAGTGTGCTTTAGGATGAGGGACCGGGGCTGACAGTTTGTGCTAAAGTAAACGATTTGGACTTTTGACAGATCAGATGGTTCAAAGCAGAACCGCTGCCAGCGATGAGGTCGCTTGGTGTGAAGCACAGTGCCTAATGAATTCTGCAAAGTCATTACATAATAGAACACTTCATATTGCCCTTGAGGTGAACCAGAATCCGACAGACAAACTGTATATCACTCTTTTATGCCCCCCCCGTGACCCCCTGACCCGGAAGGATTCACCCTGGGTAGCGTGCTGAGGAACCAGTCTGCGTTCCAGCAGTTCCTGGTGGGAAACCTGTCTCTGCCCAATGACACAGCCGGCCTGCTGCTCACCTCCCACGTCAATCTCAAGGAGGTCAGTCGCTCCCCACCAACCTCCATCCTGCCCCTCCTCCTCAGCCCCCCTTGGTTCCTTGCTCTCCTTCAGTAGTTTTATTTTTATGGTGTCGCATCTGCCGTTAGCCATTAGCGTCCATGTTTTGCTTTCCCACATCCTTCCTCGTGCCCCCGTCTGTGTCTGTTGCTCTCTTCCCACAGAACGAGAAATACCCAGGGGTGTGTACAGGGGTGGGGCCACAGCTGATTGGCTCCTGAGTGTCCCCTCCCATGTCAATCAACGATTCAAAGCATATCATTGGCTATTCATAATGCTGGCCCCTCTGTATGAATGATACACCGGCCACCTTAAAGAACCCTAAAATCGCCCCTGGGAACAGCAGCTGAATTCTCTTCCTCTGCCTGATCCTTTTACGCCTATCTCCATCTCGCCCAGGTCTATAACCTCCTGTTTGGCTCGTACCCTGGGCCATGGCCCCGTAGCGGGGGCTGGCTGCAGGGGGTGGGGGCTGGTCCAGGGGAGAAAGTGCTCCAACTGGAGGTGAGGTGGGCATGGTGGGACCTATCTTGTTTTCACAGTTTTGGATTTCCGTACATTCTAGACAGTAATAC
>JAODLC010000044.1:1587083-1599114 GCA_026781145.1 Hippopotamyrus pictus
GCCAGTCAGTTCAGGGTGTGCTGGTATACTCCTCACCTCACTGCGCCAGTCAGTACAGGGTGTACAGGTACACTCCTCACCTCACTGCGCCAGTCAGTACGGGATGTGCTGGTACACTCCTCACCTCACTGCGCCAGTCAGTTCAGGGTGTGCTGGTACACTCCTCACCTCACTGCGCCAGTCAGTACAGGGTGTACAGGTATACTCCTTACCTCACTGCGCCTGATAGCACTGTGTGTGCAGGAACACTCCTCATGCTTATGGAATTCTTGTTGCAAACTTGAGTTCTGGATGTTGCACCATACACACATTCCACTTTTGGGCTTTTTGGCATTAGGCAATACCTTATATGTGAAATTTACTTCTTTTCAGGACCTGAAGGTGGTTAACAGCTACCTAAAGTCCTGTTTCCTCATCTTCCCCAACTACAACCTGGGTCATGGACTGATGGAGATGGCCTACAACGAATACATCAATGAGTACTACGCCAAGATAGGTAACGTGGGCCTCAGGCCCAGGTGCAGGGAAACCTGTCATTGTGTTGCCTCCTCCGCTAAACCTCAGGGACTTCTGCTTCAGGTCAGTTTGATAAGATGAAGTCACCATTCGAGTGGGACATCGTGGCCAGGGGGCTGGTGGCCATGACCATCGAAGGCTTTGTGGGGTTCTTCATCACCATCATGTGCCAGTACAACTTCTTCAGGAAACCCCAGTGAGTCTGTCTGTCTCTCTGTCTGTCTTCTGGATGTCTTTATGACTGTGCGTGTCTGTCATTCGGATATCTGTGTGAGCGCCTGTCTGTCTGTCATCCTGACGTCTGTGTGACTGTCTGTCTGTCATCCTGATGTCCATCTGTCTGTAATCTAGACGTCTTTATGACTGTGTCTGTCTATCTGTCATCTGGATGTCTGTCATCTCGGTCTTTATTGCTGTCTCTGTCTGTCATCTGGATGTCTGTATGACTGTGCCCGTCTGTCTGTCATCCATTTGTCTGTTGATCTGTGTGCATGTCTGTCATCTGGACATCATATGACTGTGTCTGTCTGTCTTCCAGATGTCTATTTGAGTGTCCCTGCCTGTCTGTCTGTGTGAGTGTCTGTCATCCAGACATCTGTGTGACTGACTGTCTATCTGTCATACGGGCATCTGTCTGGGTGTCATCTGGATGTCTATATGCTACGTATGACTATGTCTGTCTGTCTGTCATTTGGACATCTGTCTGACTATGCCTGTCTGTCATCCTTTTGTCTGTCTGTGTGTGTCTGTCATCCAGGCACCATATAACTCTGTATGTCTATCTATCAGTCATCTTGCATCATGTGACTGTGTGTGTCTATGTATGTCTGTCTATCATTGGGACATCTGAATGACTGTATCTGTCTATCTGCCTGTCTTATGGATGCCTGTATGACTGTCTGTCTGTCTGTATGACTGTGTCTGTCTATCAGTGTGTCTCTTCTCTCTGAGGTCAGAGTGTTTGATTATTAATAATCTGGGGCCTCTTTGAAACAAAACAAGATGTCAGACAAATTTTTACTTTTCAGAGTATTTCGTTCATGATCAAAGAGTTACGGATAATTTCCCAGGAGGAGTAAAAGAACATAAACTCAGCAGGAGAAAAAAAGGGAAAAATGCTGGAATTAAACCTCCACAGAAGAATCAGTCAGCATCAGGGAGCAGATCATTACATAACGATCATTTCCTAAGGAAAATTACTGAGGAGCCATGGCTTCAAAGACAACAAATAGAGGATCCATGGACTCATAAAACCCAATGTGTTGAAAGCAGTGGTTTTAAATCATCCCAGGAGGATCCCTGTGAACAGCCAACCAGCGGAGGATGACGATGTCGATGTGGCGTGCGAGAGGCGGAGGGTGCTGAGAGGGGATGCAGATAACGACATGTTGAAGATAGAGAACCTCACTAAGGTGGGTGCCTGAGAGAGTGGGAGATGGACTCGTCAAGGTCTGCACTTGACTTTGTCAGGGTTTTAGAAAGCAAACCTGTCCAAGATCTGCACTGGAGTTAGCAGGTCGTCCCCGAGTGATACAGGCAGCTTCAGCAAGGTTTGTTTTGCAGTTAACTGGGGTTTTCAGGGAGTAGTACCTTCAAGCTTGAATATGACAAGAACTTTTGAGATGTTTTTGTAGGTTTTTTCTTTGATTTCAACACTGTGTTTGCTGCTAGGTGTACAAGTCCAGGAAGATGGGCCGTATTCTGGCGGTGGACCAGCTCTGCCTGGGGGTCCGTCCGGGAGAGTGCTTTGGCCTGCTAGGGGTGAACGGTGCCGGGAAGACTACCACCTTCAAGATGCTGACAGGAGACGAGAGCACTACGGGAGGAGAGGCCTTCATCGGAGGTCACAGGTGGGAGGGCTGTGGGTCCGTGCTGTCCCCCTACCGTCATCACACCACCTCCGATGTGGCTCTCGTAGACCAGGGCGTCATAACCAAAGAGCTCAGAAAAAAATGCCTTTCAGCTTGTTTGGTGACAGGTAAAATTTTATATTCCTCAAAAACTGCAGGTTATGCCATGAAACAGCTTAGTGGACAAGTTGAATTACTTGAATGATTGGTTAGCGCTTTCGGTGACACGGGCCATACAGTACACTTTAATGTATCCTCCACTTAGCCTGACTCCAGGGGCTGCGAATCCCGCTGTTGGGAAGAGTCTCTGCGCGAGAACTAAGCTTTGCACACAAGATGACTGAAACCTCGTCTGTGTGATGACGGTGGCGTCCATCGGCTGATTGGCGGATGCTGGCCTGCTTCTTCCTCACGGTTTCAAACACAACCATCTTTGCTGGCATGCGGCCAAAGCATTACAAGAATGTATAAAAGCTTTCAAAATAATTATTAAATTGGGCCTATATTTTGGCTACAAGCCCCTGTTATTGGTGTCCGTCCCCTATCAGCATATGCATATTGGGATTGCAGTGAGTCTTTCTTACGGAGGTCTGGTCACTTGCTGTCTTGTTTGCCAGGAAAAGTGCATGTTTATATATCTGTATAATTTTTAATAATCTTTTTTCACAGAGGCCACAAAAAAATTCTGGGAGCCACACACACTTCTCACTTTGTTCTTCTTTTGGTCCATCTCCCTTTCTGTCTGTCTGTCTCTGTCCAGCATCCTGCGGGATCTGCTGAAGGTCCAGCAGAGCATTGGCTACTGTCCCCAGTTTGATGCTCTCTTCGAGGACCTCACCGCCAGAGAGCACCTCGAGCTCTACACCCGCCTCAGAGGCATTCCCTGGAAGGATGAGGAGAGGGTGAGCAGGACCACTGCACAGCCTGTAACTGCACATTCGTGCGGGACCCCCTGTTGGCCACAAACAGTCACTACACTATGTATTAAATAAATGCATTCTTTGTTTCGGAGATTCTGAAGCAGCGTGTTCTGCTAACCAGCTAGCTAGCTACGATCATCTTCCGCTAATCGCTAGCTATTTATTTAGTTTTTGAAACATCTGAGGGGAGCGCGGGGGTTGTAAAGTGACTCCTTGAGCAAAGCGCCAAAACCAGCAATGCTGCCCATGTCTGTACCCCGCATGGGGGCAATAAAATGAGACGAGAGGGTGTTACAGCAGAGAAGTCAAATGTACATCTCTTTTTATCATGGTGAACTTTCCAGTATGAAAAAAAATCTATTCAGGTCTTTTAGTTTAAAGGTTTAAAGGTTAACTGCTTCTTGTTATGCAGCACAGCATATATATATGATTTTCTGTAAAGTACCATGTTTCTGTGACGCTCCCCCATGTCAGGTGGTCCAGTGGGCCCTAGAGAAGCTGGACCTGTCCAAGTATGCAGACAAGCCAGCAGGCACCTACAGTGCAGGCAACAAGCGCAAGCTGTCCACTGCCATCGCCCTCATCGGCTACCCCTCCCTCATATTCCTGGTAAGGGCAGCTGCACGCAGTCGGAACACTGCAAGTGAAGCCATGACAATGCCTCACACAAGCTCAGCTACATGTGACGGCAGGGCAGTGTAGCCAGAGCGTGAGTTACCTTTAAATACCGCACACCGGTGTTATAAGCTCAGCTACATGTGACGGCAGGGCAGTGTAGCCAGAGCGTGAGTTACCTTTAAGTACCGCACACCGGTGTTATAAGCTCAGCTACATGTGACGGCAGGGCAGTGTAGCCAGAGCGTGAGTTACCTTTAAGTACTACACACAGGTGTTATAAGCTCAAACTCCCTCAGATCATGTTCAAAGGATTCAAGGATTCAAAAGCTTTATTGTCATTTGTAGAAGTAGAAATACAATGAAATACTTGCTCGCTTACCTCACTGTAGTCTTAAGCAACATATTATGAAGAACAATACATAGCAAACTTCAGAGCAGTGAACAATAACAGACAATATGCATACAATATATACAATGTACAAGCAGTGTATAATATGCATACAAGATACAATAACTTACAAGTAGGACAGGGTGCTGAGGCTTTAAGTGGAAGTGATTAATAATTAATGATTACTGATAATGAATAATAATAGTAATATGTAAAACTAATGTTGAGAGTGTACTGTGAATAAGGCTTAAAAACCTTAAACATTGTACTTCGCACTACAAATATCTGTCTGCAGCTTTCTCAGGTCCCTTCTCAGGTCCCTTCAGTGCAGTGTCACCCCCTGGCTGCGGGGCGGGAGCCCCTCCCCTGCTCTGCGTCCCCCCCCCAGTGTCCCTCGGCCTTTGCCGTGGCCTTTCTGCCTTAGTTCCTCATGGCTGTGGCCCAGGTCGCTTGCCCCAGAATTGGAATTGCTTCATGGTTGCCGTTCGCCTGAACCTTCATTCCCCGCCCTGTCGCCCAGGACGAGCCCACCACAGGCATGGACCCCAAGGCACGCCGCTTCTTGTGGAACCTCATCCTGGACATCATCAAGACAGGCCGCTCAGTGGTGCTGACCTCTCACAGGTGAGGCGCCCCCCCGGGTGAGTGTCCGAGCCCATGTGCTGTGGGGTGGGGGGTCCTGACGGTGCACCCTTCCCTCCCCAGCATGGAGGAGTGCGAGGCTCTATGCACCAGACTGGGCATCATGGTCAACGGCAGCTTCAAGTGCTTGGGCAGCATCCAGCATCTGAAAAACAGGTCAGATGTGTTTCGCTGGTGCACTAATGCCCTCAGCATCACGCCTGAAAGCACTCTCTCTCACGCCCATCTTTCTCCCTTCTCCTTCCTCCTCCTCCTCAGGTTTGGGGATGGCTACATGATGACAGTGCGCACACGCTCCACCGTCAGCGTCAAGGAAGTGGTGAGGTTCTTCAACAGGAACTTTCCAGAAGCTATATTAAAGGTACCCTCACTTCTCCTCAGGGTCTTTACAAAGATAGCAGATACTTCACCCTCCGAACCGTTCTCATTTTCTGTATTTCTATGAATACTGGGTATTAAATAAGCCTTAAAGGTCAGATGAACGCTCGTCTTTCTCATGCTCTGTGTTTCTTCTCCCCCCTCCCCAGGAGCGACACCACACAAAAGTGCAGTACCAGCTGAAGTCCGACCACATCTCCCTAGCCCAGGTGTTCAGTAAGATGGAGCAGGTGGTGGAAGTGCTTGGTATGGAGGACTACTCCGTCAGCCAGACCACTCTGGACAATGTGAGTGTTTACTGCTTTTAGCATCAGAGCTACAGTAACGGAGGACACGTCCTCCTTGGGCTAAGGGGGTGACTGCTTTTTAACTCCATTACTGTCATACCGCAGGCTTTCTGACAGTCTAGATAGATTTGCTAAGAGGGAAGTAGTTTTGTGATCAGTTATTTATAGCATGTGTATTAAGAAAGAAATATTACTTTTGCTGCATTTCTGAGGCCATTTATGGCTGTACGTAATGCCGGCAGTTAACAATCCAGTTAACAATCCAGTTAACAGTCCAGTTAACAATCCAGTGAAGAGAGTGCTTTTAGACCCGAGCAGAACCAAGTCTGACGCCCGCTGCCCCGTAGGTGTTCGTGAACTTTGCCAAGAAACAGAGTGACAACCTGGAGCAGCAAGAGAGCACGCCCTCTGGTGGCGGCAGCCAGTCGCCTCTGCAGCGCATACTCAGTCTGATCCGACCCCGGGCCGCCAACACGGAGCTGAACGCGCTGGTCAGCGAGGAGCCCGAAGAGCTGGAGAGCGACGACGACGAGGGTCTGATCAGCTTTGAGGAAGAGAGGGTGAGAGGGAAGGAACGGGGGGGCAAAAGGCGGGGCCGACTTTGCGGAATAACACCAGCTTTAGCCTGAGTGACTCGCACTTCAAACAGAGGTTAGTTTTTGTAACTCGTTTTCTTCTTTATTTTTCAGGTACAGCTTTCGTTTAACACAGACACGCTCTGTTGAACTTCAGAGACTGGCCGACCGGACAGACGTGGAGTCCGACACCTTTAAAAAAACGCTTTTGACTCCCGATCGTAATGAGAATGCGGAAGAGCAAACCTAAATTAGAGCAAGCCCAGAACGACAGCTCTTTTCTTTAATTTGCCTGGAGAGCAGCCAGGCTGGGGGCGTGACATCTCCTCCACGTGCGGAGAAACAAGGAGACGCGGCGGGAACCGGGAAGTGAGAGCCCCGGAGAGAAGGGAAGGAGACATGGATGCTGGGTGCGCCGTCTGCCTGCCACCCCCTCCTGCCCCCTCGCCCTCGGCCGGGACCGCGGCGGCTGCAGCTTCGGGGGGGCAGAGTAACGCCACTGATTTGCAGCTTGCCTACAGCTTTTCGCGAGAATGTCAGTTTGTGCTTTAACAGGAATGTTTCCCTACGACGTCTCTCGTTATCGGCTTGCGAGACGAGCACTTGTAGTCGAAGCTGGAGTGAACCAAAAAAACAGCGTTAAGGGACTGTGTTCAGGGCCCAGTTATTGCTCGCGTCGCGTTCCGGCTGCGCGGTTGCAAATGCAGCCCAGTAACATATCAATCTCCTTACGGGTCCAGCCCGCTTGCCCCAGCATATCCTCTTATGAATGTAATTTTAGGACTAGACTTATTTCTCTTCCCAGCCAAAGTCAACACCAGTATATAGACATATTCTTTCTCCCCCTTGTACACGGACCCCTCTTGCATTTTAAGGTTTAACATCCTTCTGACTGTGTTTGCCTTTTCAGCATGCTGTAGGGTTTATGAGACTCAGAGAGTCATGTCAAATGGTGTATTGTCATGTGTACTTCTATGGAGAGAAAAAAGTGATTTGTTTTACATGACGAGATGTCAGACCTCTGTGGTTTTTAATTTAATAACCGACTGACGATAATTAGCGATGTGCGTCTTGTAATGAGACTCTTCAGGACGCTCGTTGTGCCTGATCACAGGGGCGACTTCTGGCTCCTGCCTTTCTCTGTATTTCGCTCGTGTGTGGTGTGCAGGAAACCGGTCCCTGCAGGAAGCTCATGTGAGATGTGTCACTGCAGGGGGGGTCATGGTGCACAGCCGGCAGAGCGCCCCCGGCTGGTGAGTTTGGTAGGAGATCAGAGTAGGAGGCAGGAGGATTTTTATCCTTGTGCTAACGCCACAAAGAGAGATTTCTTACTTTCTAATACGACCTTCAAAACCATCTTCACAACACAGCAGAAACATACAATGTGTGGTGATTTCACAATTAAACTCACTGGCCAATACAAATGTCCTGAGTATGACAGTCCCTTACACATGTGAAATGATCAGTCTGGAAGCAGGACGGACCATCTCACAGCCCGTGAGACGCGATGGGCTCCTGCTAAGCTCCACCTTAGCGATGGAACTTGATTTGGGGTCATTTCCAAACACTTTAGGACCAATTAAAGGTCATTTTGTTTATATCATTTGTAAAATAATTACAATATGATAGTGTTTTTTCTCTTCGAGAGAACGAAACAGAATAGAGGGCATGGAAAGGAAAATAATTAGGCTTTTTTTTTGTTTTTAATATACGACCCAATGTTAATAACCAAAGGCAAAGTCAGTGATGACTGATAAACCTACACTGAGGGATGATTGAGCCACTAACTTTTTTTCCTCCTTTAATAAGATCAGATGTGTCTGTGAAAGCAGAGATTTTCCTTTTGTAATTTTGTGCAGATGTTTAGTTGTAGTCTTTCTTGGCCTGAACTTAATACCTCTTTCTGTGTCCTATTACTGCTGTTTAATTCATGATGATTTTGCTCACTTTCCATCTGGCCTCAGTGGACCAGGACTTCTTCACCGGCGATTGACCTTTGACCTTTTGAACGTCCGGTCACCCCGTCCTTTGATCCTCTCACACCCTACCTTGGAGTGCTAATTCCAAAGGCCTTTGCTCTCAAACGCTGTAGGGCGCTTTGATCAAGTTACACAAACTTTAAAAGAAAAAAAACTTTCATAAATATTTGCTTCACAGCAGACTCTTTTGCCATGATCCGTGCATCAGATAAATGTTTTTAAAGAACAGAGACTTTAAATGAAGGCAGCAGGTTGCTTGGGTGCGATCATGTGTGATTAGGGGGAGTGTAACTCGCATATCAGCCAAACGCTCCAGTTAATTTTGTGAATATGTAGTTTTCCTCTGGAGCGGAAGGCTCTAGAATGTATCCTATGTATGTACATGAATATAAATATATATATTTATATTTATATTTTACAAACATGTATGTCTGTTTAGATCTTTTTTGCTGTAAACGACTGTTGTTTGGATGTAACATTTTGACTTGAATTTGCCAGCTTGTTTCCGATTAAATCATTTGTGGTTCCATGCTCCTGTGTTTCCACTGAAGTTACCTTATGGTTGTATTTTGTTCCACGCCTTGCGCGTTCGTGTGTGGCTGAGCGGCTCCCTCCCACTCGGACAGTATCACCTGCCGCCGCGTTGACGTTGTGGGGCGGCCTCTGCTCGCCGTGCCCCGCTGATGCCGTTGTTACACTCGATGGCGGTGCGACCAGGTGCCTCCCCGCTACTTTCACACCCTCTGCTTTTGAAGCACTTCTTCACCAGGCCGAGAAATCCGGTCGTACTCGTTTCCTGAACAGCGGCACCACGTACCAAGTTTTGGAGGCGAGTGAGGAAGAGGGCAGAGGCACAGAAACACTGTTAGCTGGCACGCGCAAAACGCCGCGTCACTGTATTGTCGCAGGGCGCAGTGCAGCACACTTGCCACCAGGGGTGCACAGGCCATGGGAGTCACGGCAGCCAGGCACGGTTGTTCCTCCCGTATGGAAGAACATTCCGAAAGTCACAGAGAGGGGAATGGAAATTTGGAGAAGCTTCCAAAAAACATGACCTACATAACCGCCCAGCTGTGTGACACAGACCGCTGTTGCCCTGTTGGCTCTACCTTTCAGTGTTTACAGGCTTGAATTGCCTCCGCATTACAGTGGCGGGGTAATATACTCTATGGGATCCCCTACAAAAAGGACCACACCCTGTCTAAAACCAAACACACACACACACACACACACACCGATGACTTTGACTCTTGTGTTTTAACGAAAAATGAGGAAAGGACCCCGAGCACAATGTGAAGGCTGTTATATACACACACACACACACTGAGAGAGTGAAAGAAACCTAATCAAGACCGACACACTTGTAAACACGGCCTCACCCGGACATACAGGTATAACCGGTGAGATGTACAGGCGGGTGTGTGCAAGGAATGTGATGGGAGTGGTGAAAGGGACAGACTGAGACACTGAAAATAAGAGAAGTGCCGTAACAGAGCAGCTGGAGAGGCTGGGAGGGAGAGTGACGGAGAAATGGCTGAAGCCCCAAAGATCGAGCTCTTCATCAAGGTAAGGGGCTCTACGACGCCTGGAGAATCAGCAGAATAGAAATTCAGTTTGTTAAATGCGCCAATCATGTCGTATTCTGACTGATGTGCGTCACTATAGTTCATAGAATCTGGTATTACCCTGATTATTCTGACATTCTGCAAATAAAGTTAATTCAAGTCATTTGCTGATACAGTAATTTTCATATTCACTGACCTACCAGTAATAATTACAAATATAAACCGTCTACTTACTGAATCTGTGATCTCAATAATCGCTATCATAGGCTGTTGATGACACGTTTGGAATAAAGTATATGTCGTCTTGCATGGAGCCGTCACATTTTTTGCTTAATGGAAAGTGGCTTGAGACTTCTAGATGACTAGATCCTTCTGGCTAGGGGGCTCTGTGCACCTCTTCCACATGCCTTATCTGCATTTCAAGAAACAAGAAGCAATCCTACATATGTTCATAGCAAGTGTCAGGTCATTCTGCAGGAGTCCTTACTGCACAACCTCTGGGCTCCAGCCTTTGAGGAAAGGGCTCGGATTGCGCCCAAGCGGCTCTGGGGACACGCGACCTTTCTGAACATGGCTGTGTGACACCCTCAGCCACTGATTGTGTCACCACACCCTGGCCAAATCTCTGGGATCAAGGCAAAAAGCTCATTGAGCTAGAATCTTCCATCTGTCTTTTGTTCTCAGCCAGATAGTCTTATCCTCCTAACTTACGAAGAAGACAGTGATGAGAATGTAAGAGAAAGTAAGCAAGGGAGAGGAGAAAAATGGCAATACTTTTTAACATAGACCACACCTCCATTTGCTGTTTCTTTTAAAAAAGGGATAATTTCTGCGTGTTTAACAAATGCTGTCATTGTAGCCCTCAGTGTAACAGTCTGTTCTGTTTGCAGGCGAGTAACGACGGCGAAAGTGTGGGTAACTGTCCCTTCTGCCAGCGCCTCTTCATGATCCTCTGGCTGAAAGGTGTGAATTTCACCCTCACTACTGTCGACATGAAGAGGTGAGTGCGAGGAGGTCCAGCGGAGGACTACTCCCCTCTGTGCCTGGGGGGGCACCCTCGCTTACACGTGCTGGTGCGTTCTGGGGCCACATTCCCCTCATTCCTCCATTCCAGGGCCCCGGAGGTTCTGAAAGACCTGGCCCCCGGCTCACAGCCCCCATTTCTGCTTTACAACAACGACGTGCGCACAGACACCAACAAAATCGAGGAGTTCCTGGAGGAGACCCTGGCCCCTCCTCAGTGAGTAACCTCAGTCTAGAGTCAACGATTGCATCTTATGTACACCATTTTATATCATATTTTGAACCTTCGTAATATATTTTTTTCAGCTAAGTTCAGAATAATCAGCTTTGCACAACCAAGGCACAGGCCAATAAGAAACACCTACTCTAATCTTGTACGGATTCATTTAGGCATCTGGCTGGATGATGGTCATTGCACTACACTGGTGCTATATTTGCAAAAGCTCTTTGTAGGTTTGACGATGGGAATCCCTATGAGAGCGTAAGCACACTACACAGTGACCCAGTATCTGCTGTGTGTGTCAGCGTGTTTTTAACGTTGCAGGTACCCTAAGCTCTGCTGTCGCTATAAGGAATCCAATGGTGCTGGAGATGATATCTTCCACAAGTTCTCCGCCTATGTCAAGAATCCCAACCCTGGCCTGAATGACAGTGAGTTTGCGGCCTCTACCCATGCAGCCCCTCACTGCACCTCACTGCACCTTAGTCAGTCTGTTTCCCCAGGCTGACTTAAGCAATGGCGTGTTTGATGTTGCAGTGCTGGAAAAGAAGTTTCTGAAGAGCTTAATGAAGCTGGACCAGTACCTGCTGACCCCGCTTCCAAACGAACTGGACAAGAACCCCAACATAACAGAATCTTCCAGGCTCTTCCTGGATGGGAACACATTGACACTGGCAGACTGCAACCTGCTGCCCAAGCTCAACATCGTGAAGGTACCAATGAGCCCCTCAACACATGTGCACACACACACACACACACACACACACACAGACACACACACACACACACACACACACACACGCACGCACGCAGACACACACCTTAAAAAGGACATTGCTGCCTTGGAAAGGGTTTAATGTAGGGTTTCAAGAATGATTCCTGGTTTTAGAGGAATGTCTTATGAGGAGGGGTTAGCTGAACTGAATCTGTTCAGCCTCAAGCAAAGGAGACTAAGGGGAGACATGATCCAGGTACATAAGATTCAAACAGCTTTGGATGCCATTCAACCAAACAGTTACTTCAATATTAGCTCAAATATAAGAACTCATGGCCATGGGTGGAAATTAGCA
>JAODLC010000044.1:1635620-1646602 GCA_026781145.1 Hippopotamyrus pictus
AGGCAGGGAACAACCCTGGACAGGGGGCCAGCCCATCGCAGTATTCCTACACCAAAGGGCTTATTTTAAAACAGTTGTCTTATCTACTAAAGAAAACTATCAGTGAAGTGAAAGATTAATCCATAAAACCTGTGACTTTTTTCACAGTCGTGAGCTTAGGGCAGCTCATGTTCTTCAATCTTTATGCGGTTTCCATGGTTTCCCTGATGTCAGCTTTGAGTTGACTGATATCTTCTTATAACATTGATACCCACTCATCTGAGCTCTTCTTATGACATGCAAAAACCGTACCAAACAAAAAACCATGAGAAACATTATTAGACAAACTGGGATATCTTGTTTTCAAAATCAATACATTGAAGAAACCTGTTAAGTAATATTGCAAGTTGTACAGGTCTGCTATTAAATGTAAGTCAGTGATTGTACTTGCAGTACAGGTAATCCAAAACCAAGTTTACTCACACCTGAGGTAAGTACATTTATGAAAAAATGTTTGAATCTGGATTTTTGTCATTCATTCGAAGGATAACAGTCGATGGCGTCAGTAGACTTTGACGTTTTCAGGAGATGCCTGAGCAAACATCACGATGTATGTGTGAGATTTGAGCCGCCTGTTCGGTATTCAGCACATCCATCAGCTGGAGAACAGCTTGGAGAAGATGAACCTCAATGTCCAGGAGGCTGGGAAGATCTGGAACACCTACCTGCGAACTGAGCACCACCTGATGAGTGTGTGTACCACACCACCCACAAGTCCCAGCTGCTGTGGATTTGCTGCAGTGCTGTGGATTTGTTGCAGTGCTTCAGCCTCACTGTACAGTGTCCCCATTTCCATACGGGGATGGACTCACCTGCGAGTCACCCCACCCCCCCACACACAAGGGGTGTTAATAAACTTTGCTCTATCTGCAGTTGAGGAACATCAATAGGAAAGATTGTCTCGATCAAAGAAGGTATGACATTCAAACTTTATTTGCTTTTGATAAACATTCACTGCTGATACATTCTAATATTCTAGTTATTTCAAATGTCACTTCTGGAATATGTGCATTCATAACTAAAACGATTCAATTCACCAAAAAGAAGGAAAATCCTTCAATAATTTGCTGAATTTGCTAAAACCAATTTTTGTAATAAAACCCACCATGTAATTGTATCATATAGTCACATTCCAGAAGGTGTAACATGTTTGTGTTGCACGTGTATTTTTTTGTTGCCTTGTTTCATATGTGTCCAGAAGCTTTTGCTTTAGCACCATTTCTCACGTAAGTGATCGTGTTTTTTGGCTTCTGCTACCTGACCTGTGAGCAGATCTCCCAGGACCAACCCCAGGCTTCTTCTGGAGAAGATGAATTCCCTGAAAGAAGCTTTGAGCTGCGTTGGCCTGCAGGCCTGCTGTGTGTAATATGCCTAGCAGTGTTTAATGGCAGGTTTTCATGTTGGGAACCGTGTTTACGCCACAGGGTTCCCCTGGTCCTGTAAAATGGCCTTAACCCCCCTGGCTGTTATACAATCGTTAGACCGACAGAGCCCCACGAAATGACTGGCCACACATACAGAGACGCTGCGGGCAGAAGGCATTCTAAGGCAGCCTCAAAGCATGAACCCTCCCAGATGCCGGAAGCAGAGGCTAGCCATGACTTATCAGGCAATGTTAGTGTTTTCCATCGCTGAGGGGCCCATCTTTTCTTCTCCTCACACCAGATTATGCCTGTTTGTGCTCTGGCCTTGGATATGAGGGCTTCATAAATTCCAGCACTGTGAATCTCACACAGTCCTCGCTAATGTCTGAGGCTGTACTTGTGTGGTATTACGACTCTCCTGGTTAGTGTCTCTCTGCATTGTCTTGGGCCACTGTTCCTATGTACCAGTGTGGCTTGTTTGTGTTTGGTGTACACTGTTTTCTGAGATATTTCAGAGACTTTGTAGATTTATCACATTAAATAATTTTGCATTTTTCTGTGGCTGTTGCAGCTGCCGTTCGAGTGCCAGCTCTTAGTCTCATGTGGCTGTGAAAAGTCGTATATCGCAGTGCTGATTGGCACGCCTGCCACACACACTGCCAACTGGCATTGCACATTAACATCACTCACCTTTGTAGCTCTTTCTAATTGTCATTCGGTTACTTCAAAGTTAAAGTCCTTTTTTTTGCATGTTTATAATGTTTCCATTACTTTGTCTTTATATAATATATAATATATATATAATTTTGAATGCCCTGTTATGCTTCTTGCAGTCATGTTTAGTGGTGTCACTGGTGACGCCCTAAGGAGTTTGACATTGGGGGGACTGAATTTGCCCTGGTGGTGGGGGTCCGATGTATATGGTCACATTGCAAAGGGCACACATGGAATGAAAGGATGTGATGTAAAAAATTTAATATGTTAAAATAATGTTTACATTATCAGCATTTCATCATTTAAACACATCGTTTAGAGACCAGTTTCAGACCTAAACATACCTAAAAAAGATAACTGACCCATATGATAAAATGCGTTTGTCTGATACAGGACTACAGTATTCCTTAGGTATATATATCGTCCTCATGCCCTGCACACACAGCGAATTGGCCTCAGTTATCTTGCTTGGAGCAGGCATGGAGCAGGGAAGCAGGCAAAGGGAATCGTGGAATCGGGTAAATACGGGATTAGACAAACAGCGACATCAATGACCAGACTGGAGAAACATACTTAAATAGACAGAGCTAATGAAACACAACCAGAAACAGCTGATGACTCAGGGATTCTACACGAGGTAGCGAGGGGGCGGTGGTACACAAGAGGATCGGCACGAGTAGGGCATGACATCAGTAATGTGCAGATTCACAACGAAACATCAGGAACACGCTCTAAATCCATTATATCTGTTTCATCTGCATCATGACAGAAAAGCGTTAAGTAGCAAAACACAAAAATATCACTATTTTGTACATGCCTCGCAGTAAGCTCTCACTCACAGACACACAAACACTGCATAAACACACACTGAGACCAAGCAGAACCTCTATGTACCCACACACTCACAGTTAAAATGGATAGAAACTCAGATAATATTATACATTTTCATACAGTAAAAAGGTTTAACATGTGGTTTGGACTTTCTTATGTTCTGTTTACGTACGCTTTTCCATTTGAAGGAAACCACTGACCCCCCCGTAATCCCCCAGCAGTCTGCGCAGACTCTCCATTTGCTTACTGGCCTGACACAAATTCATTATGTAAAGTAGCCCCACGTGGGGTTGAAGGTGCAGGTCTGATTGATGCCTCTGCTGATTGCTATTGAGATGTTTCTCCTTCTAATCAGTCCTCACCTGGGGGCTTTTAGGAATTCATTGTACTGCCGTAACATTTTCAATATTACACCTGGATTTCCACTAATTGATTTGATCTTCCTGGCCATGTTACACAAATAGTAACGAGTGTATTTATGTGGTTGTTTATTTTATTTTCCAAATCTGAGGATGCGATAAATGAATGAATGAATGTTACATTTATGAAGGACTTTTCAAGACACCCAAAGTGCTTTAAACAACCAATGGGGAGCCACTTCAACCATGACCGCTTTGTAGCCCCCACCTGGATGATGAGCTGGCAGCCATTCTCCGCCAGTACGCTTACCACACAGTAGCTAAGGTGGTGAAGGGGCAGGAGAGAATTCGCCAATTAGATATAGAGGATAATTATGAGATCAGATTTGATAGGGCCACAGCAGGAAATTTTATCCAGCACGTCAGGGTACCACCCCTGCTCTTTCAGAAGATGCCCAGGGATCTTTTATGACCCCAGAGAGTCGGGATGTCAGTTTTACATCTGAGGGACGGCACCATCTTTACAGCACAGTGTCCCTGTCACTGCACTGGGACATTGGGATCCACACGGACCACTGGATGGGCTTCCCAGTTGGACACAGTGTCCCTGGCACTGCACTGGGACATTGGGATCCACACAGACCACAGGATGGGCTTCCCAGTCAGCCACACCAACACCTCTTCCAGCAATGAGGCTATGCTTTTACGGTGTTGCGTTTTGACACCATAATTGCTGGTAGGGGTTACTGTCACACCATGGGAAGTGTGTGAAGCAGAGCACTGATGTAGTGTCAAGTGCGTGAGCATCCTGTGCTCTGCAGCCAATGTCCTGGCCAACCAGTCCTTCGAGATGTGTTCCCATCCCCAGGCAATACCATCACAGCCCAAGAGCGAGCTTTCCATTTATCTTCATAACTGGGTGAATGACAATTAAATTATGTGATGGCATCGATGCTGAAGTCATAACTAACACCTTCTGAAGAATGTAGGCTTCATGAAAAAGTGCACAGGTAGCTTTTCTGCAGATTAGCATGTCATTGTCATCTGAAAGGAGTCACTGTGCTCACAAATTCTAAAACTCAAGCGGCTGGTACCCGTTCCTCCATCTTCGGGTGGTGAGATTTACGGGGGAGAACTCCATGGTGCAGGATGCAAACCACAAGCCGCGAGTCCTGTGTGTGTATAGCGCACTCGCATATAATGGAATTTCACTTATAACGGACAATCAATTTGGTCCCCAGGGCTGCTTTTAGCTGCAGTTTTGTTTGGCTATAATGGACATGCAGGCTCTGTCATTTTTGGGATTAGAGTTTTCCCCATAGAAATGGATGTAGAGTCCCTATAAAGATAAGATATGACCAGAAACGTGTGTGTGTATTTATGTGTGTGTGTGCATGTGTGTGCGTGCGTGTGCATGCGTGTGTGTGTGCGCGTGTG
Organism: Hippopotamyrus pictus; assembly: GCA_026781145.1. Classification (NCBI taxonomy): domain Eukaryota; kingdom Metazoa; phylum Chordata; class Actinopteri; order Osteoglossiformes; family Mormyridae; genus Hippopotamyrus; species Hippopotamyrus pictus. Next base: position 1,640,365 of record JAODLC010000044.1, read on the forward strand.
TCCGTGTGTGTGTGCATGTGTACGTGTGCATGCGTGTGTGTGTGCATGTGCGTGCATGTGCATTTATGCGTGTGTGTGCATGTGTGTGTGCGTTTGTCTGTGTGTATGTGCATTTATGCGTGTGTGTGCATGCGTGTGTGCATGTGTGTATGTGCGTGTGTGTGTGTGCATGGCCCACAGTTGATGTTCTGTAGTTGTTTTTAGTCTTTGATTTCCTGAAATATGCTGCCCTGAGTAGGTTATATCATTTTCCTTTATTTCATTGCCCGTGTGTCTTTAAGGACGTCCACCCCTTTACTCGTCTTAGCATGGACAGCTGATACAGCTCAGATTGCACATCCTGCAGCTCTGGGCAGACAGTAAAGGCTCAGATGATTGTTTTATGGAGTAAAGAAGCTGAAGCAGCTACTCAGCCTGCATGGGCTGAAGGTCAAGGCCACGTTTGCTGGTTGATGTTACTTTAATGAGATATGAGGTTTAGTCAATGTTGGAGTAGAGGACTAAAAGTGCAATACTTGGTTCGGGCATGTGCAATATTTAGTGCAATGATGGTAGTGTGAAAGTCACCTGTTTGGTCCTCTGTAGGGTGTCCAGGCTAAAGAAGGTTCCAGCAAAAGCCAATTCTGAGGACTGAGAAGGTGCTTTGGAGGAGATGTTTCCAAACTTGTGCTGTGTAATTCACTGTGTATCTTAGTGCATGATTTTAGACAATTTATGTATGTGTTTTTACAAACTTTTGGGGATATTTATTCTTATCTTTTGTTCACTGTTTGGGGAATACGGTAACAACAATCAGTAGGGTAATCAATCAATCAATCAATCAGACTTTTCCTACAAACACAATGCAACACAATGTGCTTTCCATAGTAACAACCCACCTGTACTGCCACCCTCACCCAAACTATGTAATTACTCAGCATGAGATGGAGAACAGGAGCAGCCAAGCTCCTCACTGCAGCCTGCAAATCCAAGGCGAGGGCACTAGGGGGCCACATGCCTGGGGGGTGTCATTAAGTGAGGCCTGCTTTATGGAATGAGTGCTGACTGAGTACTTGTTACACAACTAACGGGGAACTTCTCAAAGAATTTGAGATGAGATTGTAGGTTTGCTGTAGTCCTTGGATTAACCACAAGGGGGTGACATTGTGCAACCTGTTTTGCCCATGTACGGTAGATGGGGGTGGGGCTCTGGGGACAGTCAGAAAAATCTGAACTGAACAACATACAGGGCTGAAGAGAGGAGATTAGATAGATAGATAGATAGATAGATAGATAGATAGATAGATAGATAGNNNNTGTCTGTGTGACCACATCGCCCTGCCCTCCTCTGTGTCCACATCTCCATGCCCTCTTCTGTGCGTCCACATCGCCCTCCCCTCCTCTGTGTGACATCACCCTGTCCTCCTCTGTGCGTCCACAGCGCCTTGCCCTTGTCTGTGTGACCACATCGCCCTGCCCTCCTCTGTGCGTCCACATCGCCCTCCCCTCCTCTGTGTGACATCACCCTGTCCTCCTCTATGCGTCCACAGCGCCTTGCCCTTGTCTGTGTGACCACAATACTCAAACTCACGCCAAGACCACCACCTGCCCCCTCCCCAGAGGGGCATGTGCAGCCAGTGGAGGCAGACTTTCTCCATGGGAAACTGGCGTTCCATAAATCCGATGCGCTCTCAGCTCTTAGCAGGATCTCTGCTCAGGGTTAAGTCCCTGCCGCTCTTCTCCGGCAATAGGCCATCCGCTTTACTGCCCCGTGACTTTTCACACCCAGTTAGTCATCAGAACCCTGAAATCTTAGCAAGGAACAGATGGGAATCACATGGTAGAGTGGTGACCAATCACAGGTCAGGGTAGCCTGGCTGGGAAGTTTGCAGGCGATTACTTGTTAACTGATGAGATTAAAGAATTACTCACTAGTGATTAACATGGTGGCTCCACTTCTGATGAATGATGTATTTCCATCTGATTCACAGACCCACAGAAAAACACGAATGGTCTCTTTTAGATATGACCGATTACTAAGGTACGCCAGACAGTATTTTGTGTGTGAGTCTGTCTGTGTGTGACTGTGTGTGTGTGTGTCTGTGTGCATGTGTGTCGCTGTGTTCGCTTTTTCAACGCGATATGACTGACAGTCCCGCACACTCAAATGACCTCATATCTGGGTGTGCTGCCGGGAAGAAGGGTAACAGTGACAGTGAGGGCTTGATGTGACATTTTCGGCGGACCTGCGGAGCTCGTCTGTCTCTGATGTAGTGGGATACAAAAACCAATACGGACTAAAAAAAATGATATCTGTGGAGAAACACCAGCGGTAATTCAATTTTGGTTCCCATATTCTCACCTAACACTGACAGGTTGCACCTACTATACCAAACACCCCAATTTCAATGGAAATTCAGTAACTTTGTGCGACGGTGTTTTTTAATGAATACTGAGATGTGACATTTCCATCAGAGCATTTTGGACGTATGAATCATTTGTTCCTAGTGATTCTCAGTTGATGTAATAAAGGGGGAGATGAGAATGAGACGTGATCTTTCCTTTACCTCATTAGTGAGTCAGAATCACTACAAGTTACAGCCTTCATGGTGACACAGAACTCAAGGCACATCCCACCTCACCGATGCCATGCTGGGCTGACCCAGGCCGAGCTGAACAAAACCCTCACAGCGTGCGTAGCCGCTTCTAGAAAGAGCTGACTTTGTGTCTTGGAAAATGCTCCTCCTCTCCAGCCCCTCTCCATGCGTCATGCAGCAGCGTAGGAGGACACGGGACTCGGAATTGCGACCCATCCGATAGGGAGGACACGGGACTCGGAATCGCGACCCATCCGATAGGGAGGACACGGGACTCGGAATCGCGACCCATCCGCTAGGGAGGACACCAGGTTTGAAACCACGACCCACCTGCTAGGGAGGACACGTCGCTTGGGATCGCGACCCATCCGATAGGGAGGACACGGGACTCAGAATCGCGACCCATCCGATAGGGAGGACACGGGACTCAGAATCACGACCCATCCTCATTGTTTTCTCAGTGATTAAATCCTTTAAATCTTCTGACCTCTTATCCTCGTGAAGGCGGAGAGGGGTAGGGGTCAGGCAGCATAAAGCACAAAGCAAGCTGGGGGACACCCAGGAAAGGGTGCCAGTCCATCAGAGGGGACACCCAGGAAAGGGTGCCAGTCCATCAGAGGGGACACCCCAGACGGGATGCCAGTTCAATCAAATAATAAATAATAATCATTTCTGTTTACAGTACGATGCCTTTTCTGTTTACAGGCCATGGTGTGCGGCCTGCCCTTAACATAGATGCGGGCCATGGTGTGCGGCCTGCCCTTAACATCGATGCAGGTCATGGTGTACTCAAAGCTTGGCCCTGGCCTGTGTCTATGTCTATCGCACAGGAGAGCATGATGGGGTACACAGAACAAGGCATTCTGATGCACCTCTACTCATATTTGTACAAATAATAAATAAAGCTACATTTCATTAGTGATTTTTTTACACTAATGGCGACTGCTTGGATTAAGCTTTTCCTGCAGAAGAAATCATATTAATCAGCAGAAGTTGATGGTGCGCACATGCTGTAATGCGGCACTCGAAAAAACAAGACTGACAATTGACAGAATTTCTAACTGTGATCTTTTCCACGTTGAGCTGTTGACCGCTCCTCTGGATGCATCATGTTAGTCTTTGTTTCTGAGTGAAGAGCCACTTGGTGTCATGATGGAAGAGTTCAGCCTTCAGACCGAGGACATTATGCAGTTCATTCAGGGCCCAAGCAGCCTGAAGCTGTTTCTGCTTCTGCATTTCATTAAGCACAGCTGATGTTTTTATATATACATCCCAAGACGGCTGCCTCCAATGCTCTTATCCTGGATGCAGCAGCAATGTGATGAGCTGACGAATTAGCACTAGTATTTGTGAAGTTATTCTCAAAGCACTAAGCGCAGTCAATGTAAAGCCAACGAAAGGTGGCAGGAACCATGAGAGGATTTTCTGAAGGTGAGCAGGGAAGAAGCTCACTCAGTGATATTCATTTCCTAATTTGGAATATTCACTAATTCCACTTATTTACATTAATTTGTGCACAGACCGATTGTCCCAGGAACAGTAACAGGATGCAATTCCATAATCAAACACCCATAATTAGATTTCTCTCTACTCTTTTCTGTAAGAGTAGCAGTCTTTCCTTGTACTTCCATGTCTTAGGGTTTGAATCCCAGCTTCCTTCCTGTGTGTGCAGCAGACTGCAGGTTGTCACACTGTTACACGGCTTTCCTCAGCACACACCAGATGCCCAGTCTGACTAAACTGGCAGCTCTGTGTGACTCTAGGTGCATGCATGTAACTGCATGCATGATTGTGTGTACGATTGCATGCATGACTGCACGTCTTCCTGCTGTTAGACGGCTTTCCTTGGCCGGCAGCCCTGCGTCACCTTGGCTGTATGATTGTACATACGATTGTGTGTATCAGGCTGATTGACTTCTCTGTGGGCCCCAGGCCGTCATGACAGCTAATGAGAATGAAAGACTGCGCAGCGTCAATGCTCCCCCAATCGAACCTGCCAGAGGGCTGGGACTGGGGTGAGTGGCAGTAAAGCATGCCCAGCTGGATAATGATGTCTGTGGCTGCGACACAGTGCCCTCTGCTGAATAAGATTTTGCTGGAAGGCCGCAGCGTCAGAGGGGAGGTCCTTACTTTGCCTGTTACGAACGAGGCCACCTTAACGAATTCGCATTTCTGTGCTGTGGATTTTATCGGCCATGTGAATCTTTTATTATTATTTAAAAAAAAAAAAAAAAAAAAAGATCACAATAATTAGTAAAGAAAGACAACAGCACAATGTATTACTATAAATAATAAAGAAGACAGATAACAGGAAGGAGATATCATTATGTGAGTCAAAAAGCAAGTGGATCTTGTGATATTGGTTTAATTATGTTAAACTGTGAGAAAGGTGTCTTCATAAATGTTAAATGGTGAGATAGGTCTCATTTCACTGGTTCAAGTAAGATTAGCCCCATTAGGTATGATAAACTGAGAGAATGGTCTCATCACGCTAAGTTGTAAAACTGACCGACTGCTACACAGGCTGAACAGACCTTGGGCCTGTATCAGAGACAGGCTTAACAAAGTCAGGGTCTGAGCACAAGTTTTAGCTCAGCAAAACCAAACCAATGCAATCCGACATTAACGGTATCACGATGCTCTCTACCAGCAATTTATGTCAAGCCAGCTTTTCTGATTACTTTAAAACCATGATTACTTCCCAAGCACGTGCACATAAAAGCATGCCATGTGCAACAATCACGTAAGCATAGCTTGCAAAGCTACATATTTCAATGCAGCAGGAAAGAGAATTATTTTGGTAAAATATGATAAATTGTAAAGTACAATAACTGCAAAGAGCAACAAAGCTAGAAAGGCAAGCTTCAGCATATCGCTGACAGTGAAAATGCATACATAGAGTTTGGTTGTCATTAAGATAATTGTCTTAATTTCCAAACATGTGCTTGTGGTTTTCATAATTATTCCTAGTGTCTAATTCATATTCATACCCTTTTTATTACTCAGTAATAAATGAAAGTCAGTTTTCAAAACCCGTTCAATATTTCTTTATCCATCACACACATGCACACACGCACAGACTCACAGGCACACACACACACACATATATATATATTAGTGCTGGGCAATGATTAAAATCTTTAATCGTGATTTATCGCATGATTTGTCTGATTAATCGCGATTAATCGCAATGTTATGCGCAAAATTTAATAATGAATTCAAAAGTAGTATTGAAAGGCGGTCCCGCCTGACAGAAATTTCGCCAAACCATTTAAATAACTCTGCAAGTTTTTATCATATGCACAAATTTAAAAAACACCCTCAGAAACCTTGGACGGTCTACTTTTCAAATATATATAGGTAGAAATTATTGCCATTTTCAGCAGCGATTCTTGTACCTGTGTCCATGGCTCAGTGTGCTAAGCCTGTCTGCCTGTAATCACAAAATCGCCAGTTCAAACCCATCCTATTTAGAACGTGAATAGCGATCTTCAGCTGAGAGCAGTCCTATATGCTCCTGATGCAAGTAAGACAAAGAAAGGTGATACAGTTTGCTTTTTTGCGAACCTTTTTTAACCTATTTCAAAAAAACTTTAATACTTCCAACAATGGAAGTTTTGAAAAGAAGACCCTCCCCTCCTGTGACCCATGGTTTGTAGGTG
>JAODLC010000044.1:1660570-1670773 GCA_026781145.1 Hippopotamyrus pictus
TCTTTATTTTTAAATGTATTTTATTATATAATAATAATTACTGTTATTGTCTATCATTGTCTAAATGTATTTTTACTTTCTAAATATATGTATACAGTTAGGGTAAACATGCACGATGCTATCACAGCGAATGCGAGGCTGAGACTGAAGCGTTACCCTTTGTTTTCGCTGAGCTCTAGGTAATTTTTTTTCGAACTGGTTGGTCCGACTTTTAAGAAATTCGCGTTCTAATGAGTTCGACAACTAAGGTACCACTGTATTTGATTATGTAATGCCCTGATACACAATGAATATTTAAGAAAAAGCCATTTAAACCGAGACATTGTTGGGTTCCTTTGGTGTCTGTGGTATGAGCCACTATGACAGCAATCACTTCGTGAACACTGCTCTTGCCTGGGGAGTTGCCCACCTCCCTGGGGGGTTTCTTCCATCCCGCTGTACCGCATCCTCTTGATGGCTGCATGAGAATCACAGAGAGCCCCCATCGGGTGATGCCAGAGAAACAGCCTGGAAACTCATGGATGCAAAGCAGGAATCTTTCTGGATGCAGTTCTGTCACCGGACAGGAAGAGCTTGTGACGGTGGTGACAGGGCAAGGGAATGCCACACGGCTCTGTCACCGGACAGGCAGACCATGTGACAGGGATGAAGGGACAGGGGAACGTCACACGGCAAAAGGCTCTGTCAATGGACAAGAAGACCTTGTGACGTTGATAACAGGGCGGGGGAACAGCACACGTGATTTTCTCTATTGTATGCCGATGCTGTTCTCCTCCTTGTCTTTTTCTTCATAACTACACAATTTCCTTTTTCTGTAAAAGTTTGAAAATAAAAGCTGAATCATTACAGTCAAGATGAAAGATGAAAAATAACCCCCGTGCAGTATCTCATAGTGAGCCCCGTGAGACTCCCCATTGTTACTTATCAAGTCACTTACCCAAAAAGGGCTTTTGCTGGGCTCTCTAGCCCACTTCCCTCTCAATTTTCATGCATCGTGGTGCTGATTGACAGCAGCTGCAAAGGATGATGGGAGAGCTGCCTGGCTCTGGGCATAGAGCACAGACACACACTCACACAAGCCCAGCCCTCCAGCTCTCTGCTCATTTGCTAAAACAAATGATGATTCTCAAGTGGTTCGAGCCAGGGGTGGCCGTGCACCTGTGCTAAAAAGGTCCAAGCTGTTCAAAGAGCAACCTGGGGCACCCTCTACAGCGAGCTCTTCACACCTCTGCCAGACTTTCTTTTCAGACTTGCACATTGTACCATGTAATCATGTTGTCAAGGTTATGACCTCCGACCTGCAAGATGTCCGAAGCAGCAAGACTAGTCATGGATCACCAGGAGGTAACAGCCACTGAGAGTGTGCAGGGCACTGTCACTTTAAGGGCATAGTGTTTTGTCACATGAATATTCATGCATGGCTGGGATTTTTAAAGGAGGGAGGTGGAATCGTGGGGGATAATGACAGCTAAGGTTTCTCAAATCACCAGTCAGTAGTATGACACCTGGCTCAATGTGCTGCTGGTGATTTTGTTCATGCCATGGGAAATTTCTCTTATTCGTATGATAGAAGCTTGCTGGTGTTTTTGTACATCTGCATGTATTACAGCTATGAGGAAGAATGTGGCCAAGTGCCCAGGAGTGCCCTCTAGAGTCAGGTTAGGAGAAGACATCCCTCCACTTTTTGCCATGGGGGGGTAGGGGGTGTGTGGTCCCTACATAAATTATCACAATGGGGGAGGGGTGGAGTTTACTAATGATTACCATGCTATTCTTCATTCCGATTACGTGTCTCTGTTACATTATACGTGGTTTTATCTGGAGGACCATCAGTCACAGTTTTTATTTTTGCTAACAAGGACATATTTAGGGAAGCGTTTAAAGACTGCAGCGATTCGCGTCTGGATGCCTGGCTCTCCTTCGTTCTGGTTTCTCTATCCACTCACATGTGAGACGCAAACACGGACACACTACTCCCATTAAAATAATGATCATTCTTTCAGCTGTGCCGATAGCAAGCTGACACGTCCTCCCACTTCCCGCGACGCCTCATCACTCCTCTCCTCTCTTCAGTTGGACATGTTACACGGCTTCTTCATCTTACAGTTCCCTTTCCAGATTCACGCCGTCCAAAATAAACTAGTATAATTTGTGTCTTGCCCTTACTCCAGCCTCAGAAAGGATATTGGGATATTCAGAAATTTTATTTTCCCGTGGACTCTGACAAGGCTGTTTTTTTTTTTTTTTTTTTTTTTTTGGGGGGGGGGGACTTGTTCTTCAATCTTTGCATAATTCCAGGTCGACCACAGAAGATGAATAAGGATTTTTTTCATAATTGGTGGCCAACCAGTTGATCGCGATCAGCAACATTTACCCAAGGAGGACCCCCTCCAGTCTGTGGCAAAATATACCAAGCTAAATAATTATACCAATTAAGGTACGCCCTCCCTGCCCCCAAATCCCCAAATCATCTTCCTACAACGTAGAAATTGGGGCGCTGTGTAAAATGTAAATAAAAACAGAATGCCGTGATTTACCAGTCATATAAACCCATAGTTAATTGAAAATAGAACAATGACAACGTATCAGATGCTAAAACTGAGAAATTTTATTGTTTTGTGACAAATATATGCTCAATTTGAATTCGATGTCAGCAGCATGTTTCGAAAAGTTGGGACAGGGGCATGTTTACCACTCTGTTGCATCACCTCTTCTTTAAACAACACCGTAAATATTTGGGAACTGAGCGGACCAGATGCTGGAGGTTTGAAAGTGAAATGTTCTCTTGCCTGATGTAGGATTTCCCTTTTCTTGTATTTTTTGTTTCCTGATGCACCAAAAGACCACCGGACAGTTTTCCATTTTGCCCGAGTCCTTCTTAAATGAGCTCAGGCCCAGAGAAGTCGGTGGCGTTTCTGGATCATGTTTAGATATGGATTCTACTTTGCATGGCAGAGTTTGATCCTTTACACCCAATCATCTTACTGACCTGTTGCCAACGAACTTAATTAATTATGAGATATTCAACCATATGTTCTGCTTTAGCATTGCACAGCTATTAGTCTCTTGTTGCCCCGGCGCAACGTTTTCGAAACGTGTCGCTGGCATCGAATTCAAATTGAGCATGTATTTGACATAAAGCAAAATTTCTGTTTCAACATTTGATATTTTGTCTTTGTTATGTCTTCAGTTAAATATGGGTTTATATGATTTGCAAATTATTGCATTTTGCTTTTATTTACATTTTACACAATGTCCCAACTGGGTTGTAAGTAGAGGTGGGTAATTCAGGTTCCGAGAGTAAAAGTCCAAACCTGGATTTTGTTTCAGCCAACCAGTTAAGTACTCAGTGATTGTGACTCTTTATGCTCAACTGGCTGGTTGAAACAAAATCCCGGTCTGAACCTTTAGTCTCGGGACCTGAACTACCAAACTCTGATTTTAAGTAAAGCTGGACGAAATATTCCGCAAGTACCCAGACAGTTGCTCTGACATAGCCCTAACAATTGTTTTGCAATTACCGCCTGCTGTCAGCCACCATAAATACATAAACTTCTTTCTCGTCACGTAAAACATTTACCTTTAGGATGCCTTCATAAGTATTTAAAATTGAATGTAATTTAAGTCACGTTATTATATTTTGACTTAATTGTCAAATTGCTCGATTTCTACCTGCCGAAATTCGGGAAGTACTTTTCCTACGGGTACTAATGCAGCATCCCCCGGACATCTAGGTTACCGGTGCACAAACCTTAACCCATCCTCTGCGCTGTCCTAATCCTCTACGGCAATGCAGTTAGTATGGCGCGTGTTTACAAACACGCTGCCACAAAAGTTGTCACGTGCGCACACGTGTCGCCGTACTCCGTCACCTCTTCCGTGGACAGCATGTAGCTCTACTGACCCATTTCTCTAACAAACGTCTCCGTTTGAAAACTCACCTGCCCTCACCTTAATAATGCAATCGCTCCGTTGGTCGAAGGGGGAGGGGCTGCAGTGGAGCTCCTATTAAGGTTGCCGTTTCCTTCCTGTTCACTGTCACCCCCTCCTTCAGATCAATGAGGGGAGGAGAAAAGCGGAGCCGAAGGGACGGCTGCTCTTTGGCGATGTGCGCATCCCAGTGTGTGTGTATGTGTGTGTGTGTGTGTTTTTTTTTCTTTCTCGATCTTCATTGACTTCATCGCGTTTACTAGCGGTCCGGATGGGGGGTGGGGTGGTGATGGTGGGACAGCTCTCCGCTCGGTCTCCAATCCCCTACCTCTACCTGTCCCTTTGACATCGCGTACAAATTAGCCCTGCCTCCTGACACTTGTTGTTTCTCCTCCGATCGCACGACGGAGGTGGCCGATGATCCTTCTCTTCTACAGCTCCTCCCGATCTCCGCTCCTGGAATGAGCAGCTCCAGCCCCAGCGCCGTTTCCACACCAGCATGGGAACCGCTGTGTCCAAACGGAAGAACCTGAGGACCGACGCGATATCCTCCGTGGCAGCCAAAGTTCGGTCAGTCTCCAGCCGTGGCTGGGTACCGCGGATCGTCTGGGTGCTGGTGCGGGGGTCTTAGGCACTGGCGTACTGACAGCAGCAGCGACCCACTTTAGCGCAGAAAGGGTGCATGCGCTCCCCCGGATCGTGTAAAACCCTGCGGAGGCGATGCGGAGAAGCCGCCTAGTCCGCGCTTAAATCGCCGTGCGGCTTGTATGCGTTTGCGGCGGGAACGCTTGTGCGTTTGACAGCAGGGCGAGCTGCAGTGTGCTGACCCCTCTATCCGTGAAACAACACCATCCAGAGTGAGTTAGGAGACTAAAAAGCTCTCAAACATTACATCTATCCTAATTCAGTACTGTAGTGTTACGCTTGCGATGCTCGGGAGACTATTTTACGGTCTTATTTTTATAATTTTTTATTTTGGTATATTTTTCCGATTAAGAATGACCTATGTATGGCGCTGACGCTATATGCATTTCTGAACATATGCAATCATTTGGCATAATTTAATTTGCTAGCACATAACATAAAATTGCTTGACAGCTTTTGGCTTATTAAGGTGATTTAAACCGTTTCGTTGGCTTGGCACTCCGAAAACTTGCTTATTTGCGTGCACATGCAAAATTAAGAGATGCAGGGCAATAAAAAAAGATGCATGTCCTTTTCCATTGATCGTAACCATTGCTGACCCCTGGGAACAACCTAATATTTTTAATAGACCGCTTGCTTCGTTTATTACCTTCTTCACGCGCATCGGGTGTAATCTGGGGAAGAGACACGGGTCGATTGTTGGTATTTATTTTTATTTTTTATTTGATTATTAAAACTAGGCCTGCACAACTTCGTGATTCGTATCGTAAAAAGCATACATTACCCATAACATAGACGTATTCCTTTATAGGGCGCATAGTGTAAATTAGGTAAGTGCAGTACTCGTATTTACGGGGCACTAAAGTTAAAATTCCCAGCAAAGTATTTCAACGGTCCCTTTAAGTGAGAGGCCCCTTCCAGCGCTAATACAGAGATAGAATATGCATAGAAAGCCTGGATTGATGGCAACTGGAATAGATGGCAATACAACCCCATGGTGTTTAGAAACACGTACCACGTGAGGCGTGTGTAAAATATAATATACACACATATAAAATTGGTTTCCAGCATGTTCCATGGATCTCACTGAAAGCTGGTAACACCTCCGTATTTTCATTATTTCTATCTTTCTTGCCAAACACCTGGTGTTCCTAAACACCATTTGCAGTGAGCTGCCGCTTTCATGTAACACTGTATTCTGCCAAATGCAAACTTACGGGAATAGCTTTACAGGCAGAGCCCTGTGTGGAAAATTGAAGTGGTTCTTATAACCAACTTGGTTTAAACAGTTGGTGTTAATGTGGAACAGTGCTAGGATCTTTAATAAACACGTTGGGCGTGTGTTGTGTTCAGGAGGGGAATGTTCAATTAAGACTTAGGTGGGCCACGTCAATAATTTCCCCCTGGGATCAATAAAGTCTATCTTATCTTATCTTATCTTATCTTATCTTATCTTATCTTATCTTATCTTATCTTATCTTATCCTTCCGAAGTGGTCTTAACAAAGAAGGCCCTAAATGATTAATGCGAATCTATCTTGACGTTGTAGCTGTAAATCTTATGAAAGATCTTTATATATAAAATATACTCACCGTTAAACTGATGCTGAAAACCGAGTTCACTCCCAGTCACAGATATAGTTGAAAGTTTATCTCCCTTTTCTAGTTTTTGTGTCTTGGCTGTTTTATTTCTATTGTAATGCAATTGCCGTGTGCCGTTGATCAACTGATTTATGATTTTTAGACGGTCCCTATGCATCTTAGAGAAAGAATCTTTTAATTAAAGATCTACGCATCGTCGTGTACTCTGTTCGGGACATGCCTGCATCGCCCCGTGTTCACCATAGTGCCGGATTATGGTGTGCAGGACGGAAGGGGTGCTTAAGGAGTCCATCCGATCCCGTAAAAAAAAGGACCTGAAAACATCAGAGATGCATTTAGCCATTTGATCGTCTGTGTGACAATAATGGGTGTCACAAAACTCTTTAACACATAGAAGGTGTTACCGTGTTGTCAGTGTTGTTTGTTTGGTGCTCTAGGCAGTGATAGGAGTGACAAAATACTTATTAATCATTAATGTTACTAAGTTCTTAGATAATGTCGCCGACACCAATATGTTTATATATTTATGGCTTGCCAGCTGTGTTTGAAAATGACATGTATTACTTTTAGTTGAATAATCACATGCAAAAAGTAGGCTACAAAAATAAAATAAAGATGCCTTTCGGATTTCACCGGAACATTTTACATTTCAGACAATGCATTATTAGTGGCCTAAATGTATTTTACCCGTGACTGGATTTGCTTCCTCGACACTCTTGGGAATAACTTGCTTGCAGAGAGCAATTTTCACTTTTTTTGTTGCAGTGTATAGGCTAATAGTGCTCCCGTATGACTATTCATTGAGAACAACTAAATATCTATCGATACATTAATCAGTTTTAGTTGACTGAGTCTCTGTGTTAATTTGAGTTACAGTTCTGGTAGTGGAGCATTGGAAGGGAGCAGAACAATTAGGTTAGCCTAGACAAATAGCAGTTTTCAGGGGAAAACTGTTTGTATTGTTGATCACACACTGCGAGTAAAATTTCAGCGACGACACCATGGACCTGCAATCTGCAATTCCCTGCAGATCGTCTAATTCCCTAACTAATACACCCTCTGCTGGCCATGCACCTTATTACTGTTTCTCTCTGAATCAGGCTTCATCTGATCACTTAGTCAGAGACTGTATCAAGCCATCAACCTTATTTTTTCACCTGCAAAATGAAGGAAGTGGTACAGAAGTGGCTGTGCGCCTATTTCTCATGTTAAGATATGCGCGTTTAACATATACACGCGGCTATATGTAGCGTGTCTCGGATGTGGTTGTGGGCATCTGAGCATAATGTGACATAAAAACCAGCGTGAAGAACATCGTGGAGAGGAGCAGGACGTGCCTGTGCTGTGGACAGCGTGTGCTTGAACGACGTACAGCAGAGTAGCCGGAGAGCGGCCGTCTGCGGTCGGATGCGGCTGAAGCTGGCAGACGGGCGGCCAGTGGAGACTCGCGCTTTATAAACAGCTGACTGGAAACATCATGAATATGAATGTCGTATTATTTTTTTCCTAGCGGTTTTCCATGAAGCACCTGCTCTATTTTAGATTTTAATAATTACGCCTATTTATTATTTCATTTTTATTAATATCGTTATTTCGTTACTTGTGCATTAAATATGTGTCGAATAAAACATGACATGTAGGCCTAAAACATATTTTTTAAAAATAAATAAATAAATAAATAAAAACAAATAGGAATGATTAATCTACTGTATTTCGCGTTCTGTGAATTCTCCAGCGTTGTGTAAATGCTGGTTTGTTTAACATGTTAATTAGGTATCGAGTGGACGTGTGGGTGTCTGTGCAAAGCGTGCAGTTCTAACCTTAGACAATGCTACAGTGTGATGCCTTCTTTAGTATCCCACAGATCTGACTCGCAGAGGGGTTTTGCTTGATTTCCACACGATGGTAACCGAGATTATTAATGATAGGCTAATAATCCATTTAATAGCCGTATGAGATCTTACTGCGAATGATAGTAAATCAGTAAAACACGGAGTAATATGGATCGCTGAAACAGAGTTGCGATCTGCACATTTACGGTTCATATTCGTAGTTCCCTTGCAGTCGCCTGTCATCTTGATGTTTATATGGGGTAATTATGTGTTAACGGGACTATCTGAAGTCAGGCACTGGCGAGGAAGAGAGGAAGCGTATATCACTACAATCCTACCATGGCCCTTACCTCAAACACAACATAGTTCTTCACAGGGGTAAATACGGAGGCGGCGCCAAAGGGGTACTGGCCCCAGTTAAAACCTGTTTGGCTCCTGGAGAGTCCACTGGAACTCACTGGCAAATAATAAAATTAGGGGGGGGGGGGGGGCAAATACCCTAGAGTCGGCCCTGGTACTTCTGTAGCTGTTCTCGGCAAACAAGAAATCTGCTGTCCATCTTCAGCTCAGGAAGTGTGTCAACCGAAGTGCAGCAAGTCTATGGCAATAATGGTGGGGTGCATGGGGGGGGGCAGGCAGGGGTTGCAATGCATGCTGGGGGATTTCAGATAGGGTGGGGCTTGACAAGGTGAAGATTCTGGGGTCTTAAAGATGACATCTGTGATGCCTGTTCTGACTGTGAGTGATTCTGACTGTTACAGCACTCCACCCACAGTCCAGCAAACCAGGAACTCTGATCTCCTGAGTGATAATAGTAATGAATGTAGTTACTCCGAGAGAAATTCAAGAGAAACTTCTGCCGTTCATAACGATACGCAGGACAGGAGTGATGTCACCAAAGCAGTACTGTAACATGGCTGGACCCTGTTACAGACCACTGCTCATGCTTTCTGGTTGAGGAGTAAGACAGGGCGGTTCATCAGCTCGGCCCGTCAGGTGTGCCGGCACCCCTCCTGGCACGGCAGACCCACAAGGCCGCGACGGCGCCCCCCTTTACAATCCGGAATATCGACGGGATGTAAAACAGCAACTTTTGTTATTTTTATGGCAGGAGTTAGTCATCAGGAAATGTGCAAACAGGCTCTCATAAATAAGTAACACCTCTGTACAGGGCCTAACTGAGAAAGCGCAGATAAGTTTAGGCACAGGCCGTGCGACACCTACGAGCCAAGCATGCAGCGTCGCCGCGACTCGTCACAGCGAACCCAAGTGGCTCCGTCACACTCCACTACTGGGTTGTCATTCCAGGTAAAAACCTGCTTCTACAACGTGACTTGTCCCTTTGGTGGCCAGGTCCTGCGAGTGGGCTGCTGTGGGGGCAGACTTCACAAGCGCCCCCCACCCCCCTCCCAGAATACGCGGAGCATCTTCCTTCTGCTTTCGAGGGCCACTCATCTCTGCGATTGGGAAGCTCAGGCATTATTACAGCTAATAAGCTAATTAAAATCTGCAGGATAATGAGTTGGTTATAATGACTAACCACACAGTGAGTTCGACCAGGGCTAATGGCTTTGCTGGGCTGCCACTGGCTGCGGGTGGCGGAAGGAGACCCAGATTGACTGTGCCGCACACCTCTCACGTTTCAGATCACTTACAACTCCTTTTGGCTCCTCCCACCTGGGTCCCCTTTTGACCCCTCCCACCTGGGCCCCGGGCCCCAGACGGCTTTCCTGGTCATCCCCTGGAGATGATAGACCTGGAGCTGAACATACAGCACGGGGGGGCTTTAAAAGACAATAGCGATGGGTGTTGTGCCGAAATACACTGACTTTTACAGGACGTGGGGTTTTTATACCCAGGAGTGTGGCACAGCCGGCAAAGCCTTGTGGGGGCACAAGGACAGGCCCCCCTCCCCTCCGCCACCCCGCCGCTCGGCCGGATGGGACACGGCGCTGAAACGAGGCTTCTCTGGAATTCTTGGTCGGGGATGTGAGCCGCAGGGTACAGACAGTGTTACGGGACTTTGTCTCTGTCTTTCCGTAATTCTCCTGCTCCCCGCCCCCCCGCCTGAATTAGACCTCCACCAAAAGGCCACCGCCCTAGTGAGACTACACCAGGTAAAGGTGCAGAGGTGATATCTATATGACTGCTGGAGCTAATCTTACAACACAAACAGCTTACAAGTTTGCTGGCAG
>JAODLC010000044.1:1677852-1689970 GCA_026781145.1 Hippopotamyrus pictus
GAAAGAAAGAAAGAAAGAAAGAAAGAAAGAAAGAAAAAGAAAGAAAGAAAGAAAGAAAGAAAGAAAGAAAGAAAGAATGAATGAGATTAGTGGTATCCCACAATGAAATGGGAAGGGGTTCACTGATAGGCGTATTAGGGATAAGGGTACCTAGGAAGTCAAACGAAGACAGAACACGGTGCTCCACTAAATGAGGCAACGTGCACTGAGATGTGGGTTTGAGGACAAGCGTAATGGGGCGCAAGATCAGTGAGCTGGCCTTCTGATGAAAATGTTCTCTCTAACCCCCATAGAGCAGCCAGAGCATTTGGAGAGTACCTCTCTCACAGCAACCCAGAGAACCACAACGGATCAGGTCAGACTGCCGATCCCCCTCCCTTCTTCTCTCGACCAATCCCTCCTTCCCCTCCTCCTCCACTCTGTGACTATTAGCCCTCGTTATCTGCCCCTGACCCTCCCTAATCTCTTCTTTCATCTAAGACCTCAGTCTCGTTTTCATCACTAAAGATCTCCAATCTTCTCCCATTTCCAGACCACCTGCTGTCCGACACTTTAGTGGTCCAGGACTCAGAATCGCCTGACGCGGCCCGTCCCCACGGCAACAGTCTCCGCCCTCAGCCCCACCCCTCCCAGGTTGTGCTGCCCAGCCCAGAGAAAGAGGAGCAGCCAGGCAACTCGCAACTGAACGCGTCCCTACGACGCCCTCTACCACTAGATCGAAGCTTCTCTATCGAGGAGCAGCAAGAGAAGCAGCCCGAGGGCACTGTCCAGTCGCCCCGTGTGTACACCATCACTGGCGAAGGAGGCATGTTGGGAGATCGAGGCAGTGAGGAGAGCCTGGAGCTGGAAGTGCTGAAGGGGAGCCAGGAGGCGGGGCCCCCGTCAAGCCAAACCCCAGCTCTGGCTAACTCTGCCCTCCAGCAGGGGCGTGGCCACCACCGACCCACCCAGAACCGGCCCACCCATCACCGCAGCCACCACCATCACCATGGCAACCAGCCATCGCAGCCCCTGCAGAGCTCGGGGAGCGCCCACAACATCCGTGAGTGGGCAGTCCGCAGGGCGGGGTCCCGGGAGGAGCAGAGCCCCGACTGCGAGGCCTGCTGCCGCCCACCATCCCACAGCCAGCGCTCGCTGGACTTGGACAGCTGCCCGCGAGATGGGGGCCGGCAGCGCCGCAAGCTGGAGAGGATGTACAGCGAGGACCGCGTGTCCGCCGAGGACAGAGGTGGGTGGGGGGGCCTTTGGCGGGGCAGGTAGCGCCATCAGCTGGAGAGGATGTACAGCGTGGACCTCGTGTCCGCCGAGGACCGGGGAACATGGCCATGTGCTCCTTTCTGTCACTCCTCCGTCTTGCTGGCGGATTTCATCTTTTCTCCTCGGGGGGGGGGTCTCACTTTTCTCCCTCCCTATATCCCCAGAGGACGCAGTGAACAGCTGGTTCCCCAAGGAGAACATGTTCAACTTCCAGACGGCGACCACCACCATGCAGGCGTGAGTCCTGGACCCCAGCGGGCCAGATCTTGTACCCTCACCAAGCTGTGCTGCTCCCTGGTCAAGTGTCACATTCTTTTGGGTTTTTTTAATGACACTTCCTGGGAAATCTGCTCTTTTTCCAAAGTGGAGGGCGGAAGTGTCCATAGGAGGGGAGAGGTAGCGGGAGGATAACTGCGGTGCTGCCCCCTAGGGGCATTTGAATGCCTATAGCAGGCCCATTTTTCTACTCACACACTGCTGACTGCTTAATTATCACCTTCTCCTGAAAGCCTTCATTACACTCCTGCACAGCCTTCCCCCCTGAGGATCTCGCTTTCTGCCTCTGACAGCACCCCCTCGGTCTGGAGTTCACCCCATATCCCTCAAACTCCCTTCTTCATCACCCATCCCTTCTTATCCCTGCCCTCCCTCCCCATTCCACCAGCATTGCCATATTTGGTCTGTAAGTGTTGGGTGGGCACATGAGGTGTTTGTATGGCACTGCCCACCCCCTGCCCACTTGTAACCACTCCCCCATCCAATGTGACTATGCCCCCTGTTCACCAATAACCACGCCCCTGCCCCATGTGGCCATGCTCGCTGTTCACCCATAGCCACGCCCCTGCCCCATGTGACCATGTCCCCTCCTCACCCATAACCAACCTCCTGCCCCATGTGACCATGCCCCCTATTCACCCATGGCTGTTTCCTCTCTGAGATGCCTGACTTGTATTCTCTTTCTGCTTCTCTTTCTTCCTGCCGCTGTCCTGAAGTATATCGTAAGTACCACTTTTTATTATTTCCCGAATGTTGCGGATACCCATAAACCCTTGCTGCATCCTTCCTTCCTCCCATCAGCAACACCCCACCCCTAACACCACCCCCCCAGCACTAAGATGAGTGTTTGAAGTTACTGAGGGCCTTAGTTACTCCATAACTATTGGACCAGCAGCAGTCAGCTGTATCATACTCACCCAGTTGTGGATTTTTCTAGACAAGAGGCTGTTTAATGTAAGTGGATGGGAATCCTTCCTGTGTTAGACCTGATGCATGAATCTCCATTCATGTCTTCTTAACTGTTTACCCCAGATAAATGAATTAATGTGACAGGTGAAGGTTGTGGGTTCAAGACCCAGGATGTAATCTGACCTGTTCTGTCACCCAGCAGAATAAACTGGTTTAATGGGACCTTCATCTTAAACAGCAAACAGGAGGATGATCTGAGTTGCATGTGGTCTGTCTTTGATTCAGCAACGTTAAGCTTAGAGTGAACGATGCTGAACACGCCGACTGCTGAAGCAGATGCTAAGGATCTGATGCTCTGTGCTTTACTTAACCTCTGTCAGTGTGTGTGTGTGTAGTGTAATTGTTTCATGTTCTTGTTCATCGCAATATACCATGTAATATGTATGATAGGGACAGCCTTGTGTGTGCCTGCTCTCCGTTCCACACACAATGTGGCCCAACATGAGCAGGACCACTAGTCTGAGAAGGAGCCCTGAGCCACATGCTTTCAATCGCATGCATACTCACACACTCACACACTCACACAGCTCACTCAGCTCCCCCCCCACCCCACCATTAACAAAGTACCCCCCTCCCCCCCCAGCAGGGCATCCTGGTGTCACTGACCAAAGGAGGAGAGACAGACGGCGACGGCATACACAGAGAGGCAGTGTGTCCTGTTAGAACCCTCGCCCCCATAGCCACAGCCGAGGCGTCTGCACCCCACGCTGGGGGCTTGAGAATCTCGGGTGTCTCCCGCATGGTGGATCGTAGCGTAAATCAATCTCCAGCATTATTTGACAAGGAGGCTACTGGAGAGTGCTGCACATCAATCATCGAGTCGCACTTCATGGCAGCGCGTTACTGCCTTAATAAGCAAACCTCACGGCCAATAATCAGCAGCCGATGTGCGTAGCTGGATGCCCCGTTGCTGTGTGAAGTCACCAGGCCTGGGCTCCGCCACTTTCCACCATTAACCAGCCCCCGCTTGGAGGTGTGGCTGCATCCTTCAGGACTGGACCGGTAGGGAAGTGGACGTCTGTGCCTGGTTGCCCTGGAGACAGGTAGACTGTTGCCCTGGAGACAGATACACCGCTAGAGATAGACTGGTACCTGCAGGAATGTTGTAGGTTTCAACTGCGGGATATTTAGCTGACCTCGTTACTTTTTCAAGGCAGATGTACGACTTTGTGGGGACAGGCAGGGGGGCTTACCCTGGGTACAGAAAAGACAAATACTCACGACTTCTATGCAGGTACAGACCAAAAGTCCTCAGGGAAATCAGTATTGCCATAACTGCTGGATGCTCATGTGCTCTCTGCTCTGTATGTTGTATCCTTCCAAGTGTGGAGTGCTGCAGTCACACAAATCTGATACAAAAGCATTCACAGACTGCAAAGAAGCATTCACAGACTTCAAAGAAGCATTCACAGACTGCAAAGACGCATTCACACACTGCATTTACAAACAGCAAAGAATTATTTACAGACTGCATTCACAGACTACAGAGAAGCATTTACAGACTGCATTCAGACTACAGAGAAGCATTTACAGACTGCATTCACAGACTTTAGAGAATCATTCATAAACTTCAGAGAAGCATTCACAGACTGCAAAGAAGCATTCACGCACTGTATTTACAAACAGCAAAGAAGCATTTACAGACTGCATTCACAGACTACAGAGAAGCATTTACAGACTGCATTCACAGACTACAGAGAAGCATTTACAGACTGCATTCACAGACTTCAGAGAAGCATTCATAAACTGCAGAGAAGCATTCACAAACTGCAGAGAAGCATTCACAGATTGTGGAGATGCATTTACAGACTGTATTCACAGACTATGACCCAAATTAACCAAAATAAATACAGGAGTGCAGGAGGACAGACATCATGCCTATGTTGGGTAACTATTACTTAAAGTGGATGAGTGTATACAGCATAATTAATTCTAGATCATACATGGTACCAACCAAGGTGTCTCCAGTTGTGCTGTCCCCTTTAATTGCCTTTGCACTGGTGCCCTTACTGTCCTGAAAACATAAAATAATATTTAGAATGGAGAACCATTCTCCAGTGAACTGTCTCTAGTATCTCTCATGTCATATCGCTCCCTAAACCAGCATAGAACTATATCAGTTTTATTAGGAAATATTTATAAATATTTTTAGCTGGCACTTTTATCCAAAGTGACATACAACCAAAGTAGGGTCAGCCAGTCCCTGGAACCCTGGGGCGTAGGGGCCCAACAGTGACATCACTCATCTGACCCTGGGATTCGAACCAGTGACCTTCCGATGACAGCATCCTCGCCCGCTGAGGCACACATCAGCCTTGTATAATTAGTGCTTCTAGTTCAAACTATGTGGAACGAGTTTCTGTTTTTGCCGTAATGAAAAGCTTTTTAAAATGTAGTATTTATAAGAGAAAGACGATGTGAGCTGCCATCTGCACCAACAGCCTCGTCTGGTGTGCAGTACAAACAACAGTCGGTAAACAGGAGTCACTAGTTACTCCAGCCTTTTGTGCCTCTCGCCTGTTTCCGATTCCCGTTCGGATCTGCTGGGGCTGCAGGAGGTTCTTCTCAACCTCAAAACACCGCCTTCCTGCCCCATAACCGATGTGAAATCATCTCACTTTGGGGGGGTGGAGGGAATTAGGAAACAGGTGCTGCTGACGGAAAAGGGGAGGGGCTGAACTACCTACACGCAGAGATGCATGAGTACCTGTACAGGCAGGATGGCAGATAGAAAGGTGTGCGATGATGGTGTAACCTCAGGAAGCCAGGGTCTGGGGTGTGTGTGTGTGTGTGTGTGTTTGTGTGTGTGTCTGTGTGTGTCTGTGTGTGTTTGTGTGTGTGTGGCAGCCAGGAGCTCAGCGCCCCCGAGGCGGGGGAGGCACTGCGTGTGTCTGTAAAGTGTGCAGTGCCAAACAGTCCCTCAAGGTCTGCGAAAATCACCCCTGCTGCAGAACAAAATGGCTCTGCCAGTGAGGAGGTCTGTGTGAGCGGCACTCAGACAGAAGGGCTCTGCCAGTGAGGAGGTCTGTGTGAGCGACACTCAGACAGAAGGCCTCTGCCAGTGAGGAGGTCTGTGTGAGCGGCACTCAGACAGAAGCATGACAGTGACTGAGAGGGAACACAGCTTTGGAGCTTTACATTCATAAAACAACCAGCTGAGGATGATCCTTCTGATCCGAGCACACACGTCTGCTTTGGAATCCATTGTGGCCCTGTCACGATCAGACCCTGTCTTGTCCGTACTTTCCCTGTTTGGCCAGCAGGTGTCGCTGGCCATCGTGTCCTTTTCTCTGTGGTTCCTTATGTTTAGCACCCTTCACGGTTCCTAGTGTTCCCTTAATCCATGGGCTGCTGCATGGCTGATTGGGCTGAGCAGGTTCTGGTTTTGAGGCTGGCCAGAAGCACATTTATCATCTTTATGAATTTCTGAATTGGTTTTTGTACTTTTATTCTTAGTTATCTCTGTGTGTATTTAGCTTTATAGTATGAGTAGTATTTCCTAGTGTTTGACTACCAAGTGTTTGGTTCATTGTCAATGACCCACACTTGTTCCTTGTCTAGCTCTTGTTACTTGTGTGTATATATCTGTCTGCCCTTTCCCTGGTCATCTGCCCGCCTACCAAGGTGCTGGAGTGTGTTTGCCTGTGTCCAGTGTTGATACCTCCCACTGTAGCCCCCTTACTGGTTTGTTTGTTAGGTCTGTGTTACCCTGCTGTTCTGTTTCAGCCCCAGTTAGTTCTAATGTTGTTTACCTGCCTTTGTTTCAATTTCTTGTGGGCTTTTTAGTTTTGTCCGTTTGATGTTTGTTTCGATAATAAAGTTCCCCTTTATCTGAAAAGCAGCATTTTGGGAAAAAAAAATGATGGCAAGTCCAGCTGTGGAAGAAACTGGAGAAGGCTGGAGAAGAAGAACATTGTTCCGTGTAACTTTGAATACTCGTCTTTAGCATGGGCAGCCACACCCGTAAACGCTGAGCCATGGTCTGAGGTCTCATCTGTGCATGCCACTCCTTTTAGTTTTCTGTCCCTCTAACTGTCTCCCCGTCCCCCTCAGAAACTTCCGGAAGCACCTGAGGATGGTGGGCAGTCGGAGGATGAAAGTTCAGAGTGAGTTGCTCGGCGTGAGAGGCTCTCAGAGTGCCCGCTCCACGGTGTTCACCTCCATCGACATGCCTGTGATGTGTTTGCCGTGTGCATGCGCACATCTGTCAGCGTGTTCATTCACACGTATCAATGTATAAGCACAAGCAAATGATCCAACAAGCCAACAAGCCAAGCACCTGAAACGATTACGCTCCGTTTCCTATTTTAATGGCCTTAGTCTTCGCTCATTTTCCCTGACATTGCCCAAAAAAGTCACGGGAACTAAAATATTAGGAGATTAGGTGCTGCTGCCTTGTCTGTGCTGTTGTCCGGTTTCTTGTAGTGGGCGGTGTGTAAGTACAGGTGCTGTGATGTCACTGGTGGGTGTGGCTTATGTTTGATGATGAGCCCCTCCTCAATCCCAGGAGGCCTCTGGATAAAGGCGTCAGAGCCCCGCCCACCCGCATTGTCAGGGCAACCAAGACCAAGCCCTGGGGAACGAGGAGGTGTGGCCCTGTCCGGGAGGGGGGGAGCAGGCAAACGTGCATGAGCATGTGGAAGGGGCCCTGTGTGACGCTCTCTTCACTCACCCCCACCCCGACTCCTCTGTCAGCATTCGCCGACCGCAGAGCGAAGAGCTTCAGCCGCTCCTGGAGTGACCCCACCCCCATCAAGCCCGACTCTCTGCACGACTCCAGAGACAGTGAGTCCACACGCACGCAGCACACACGCAGGGACACACGCAGTGACACACGCAGTGACACCACCTTCACGTCTCACCCGCTGTCACGTGATACACGCACAATCCATTCTGTGGAAAGTCCGGGAGCAGATGTCGTAAAAAATTTAAAATAAATTTGGCTCTTTAGCACATTTTTGTGTCGCTCAGCCCGATTGCAGCAGCTAAATGCAGCATTTCTGTGTTGGCCCATTGCTACACTGAATCATTATCTCAGGAGGACATTCTCTTGGGATGGATGCATCATGCTTCTTACACCTGCCTGACACACTGCATGCCTTTGTTTACGTGTCCGTGTTTGTGTGTTCACGTTTGCATGTCCGTATTCACGTGTTCATGGTTGTGTGTCCGTGTTTGCGTGTCTGTGTTTGCGTGTCCGTGTTTGCGTGTGTGTGTTTGCGTGTCTGTCCCATCTCTGGTTCGCCTCTTCATCTTCATCCTATCCCCTAACTACCGTGTGCCTCCCATCCTGGACCCTGTGCCCACCGCCTGCTCGGTCGCTCATGGCTCCCAGCACCTCCCCGAATCTCCCCCCTTCCCCTCCCTCTCTGTAGAAGAGTGCCCTTGACCTTTCTATTCCTTTAATCCATGATTCTGCCCCCCCCCAAGGTGGGGACCTGCAGTCTTCCTCAGGGGCTCTGAACGAAGAGATCTGTGAAGACCTGGACTGGGAGCAGGAGAGGGAGGTGGAGAGGGCAGACTGCCAGGGAGATGACTTCATCCCCCCAAAAATAATGGTGAGGAAGCACTCCAGTGCAAGCAGCTGTGAGGAACGTTCCACTGGACCGTCAGGGTGACCAACTGTGAGGAACGTTCCACTGGACCGTCAGGGTGACCAGCTGAGAGAGGCCTGCCGCTGGCCAATCAGGGTGACCAACCCTGTCTGTCACTGACCCGTCAGGGTGATCAACTGTGAGCGACCTGCCGCTGACCAATCAGGGTGACCAACCCTGTCTGTCACTGGCCCGTCAGGGTGATCAACTGTGAGCGACCTGCCGCTGGCCAATCAGGGTGACCAACCCTGTCTGTCACTGGCCCGTCAGGGTGGCCAACTGTGAGGGACCTGCCGCTGGCCAATCAGGGTGTCCAACACTGTCTGTCACTGGCCCGTCAGGGTGGCCAACTGTGAGGGACCTGCCGCAAGCCCGTCGGTGACCAGCTGAGAGACGCCTGCCGCTGACCCATATAGCTTCAATGGTAGATGCCTTCCTCACACAGAAGCTCGTCTAGCGTTAATAAGCCGTCCATCGTAACATAAGGATATCACACGACAGCATAAACATCTTAGTTCTTAAGGCACCTTTGCGTAGTTAAATGCCTCTCCTAGACATGCACTTGCCACCTGAGCTGTGACAGTGACAGTGCTATACTGATGACGCGTCAGCAGCAGTGGCGTGGCTGTGGGTGTCCGCATTGCGCTTTCCAGTCATAACCCATGGATGGCTTGATGGTGAACCTGCTCTCACTCCCTCTCCCGTCCTTAGCTGATCTCCTCCAAGGTCCCAAAGGCGGAGTATGTCCCAAACATCATCCGGCGGGATGACTCATCCATCATCCCCATCCTCTACGTGAGTATCTGCTTAGCCGCCCCCCAAACCCAATCCTAAGTCTGGATCAGTCTCTGAGAACAGCCGCAAATTAGCGGCCTCACCTACCCTTTTACCTACCTCTTTAGGACCATGAGCATGCCACGTTCGATGACATTCTGGGTGAGTACAGCCACACACGACTTCTTCTGTGTCTTGATTTTGCATTTTTGTGTACATCAAGAGAACAGGGGGTAACCCAAAAAGGGGGCATAATTCATACAGTAGGGCCAACCGTATCATTAGCCAGTGATATGTGTTGAATCAGTAACTGGCAGGACAGGGAGCACTCCATAGGCCAATCAGCTTTCAGCTAGGGCCAGTGCCCCTGTGGCCCCACCCCTGTACACACCCCTGTAGGGGCTAGGATTGGAGTCATAATTTGGGCATAGTGGATCCATAAATATTATATCTCTTGTACTAACAAAGATGAATATTGAGTTGTGGGTTCATCTCCTGCTTGCTGTCATGTTGCTTCTCAGTTGGACTCATTTTCCCATAATGCATAGCACACCTACAATTATGGCTGCTGTGAAAGCTCACAATACAGGACAGTACAGGCGTGATTATATTCCTCTCGCTTCCTCTCTCCACAGAGGAGATCGACAAGAAGCTGACTGCTTACCGGCGAGGCTGCAAGATCTGGAAGATGCTGATCTTCTGTCAGGTGAGAATTGGGAGTTCGGACGAGCCGATAAGGGGTCATGAAAAGGAAGTCGTTTCCGTGTTAATGACGCTGTCGGCGCTGAAGACGCGGCTTATTCTGTGCTGTGGAGCATCATGCTGTCATTTCTTAGTAAAAATGGCATTACATTAAATATTTTAACAATGACATAGATTTTTTTGCTTCACCAAAAATTCACTATACCGCCATCTGTGAATTATGAAGGGCAGATCCCAGAACACAGTGACCCTCAGCAGGAACACGCGAACAGCAGAAGCAGTTGGACACTCGCTTTAGCTGGAGCATTACTGAAATATGATTTCTTAAATCACATATGAACATGTCTCAGAAAGAGGGTTGCGACGATCTACAGGCCTAAAAATGAGCTTTTCCCTAATGAGGAATGTGTAGAATCCCCAGCAGAGATGGCGAGGGATGGGCACGGGAATCTTCCCAAGGCAGGGGGGGGGGGAGGCCAAGGGCTATAGGTTCTGTTCTGCAGTAAATGGCATGCAGCTGTACTTCAGCAAAAGTGTGTGAGTGTGATCTCCCTGGAATAAGAAGCAAAGCACTCCACTCAGTGTGAGGCGTTCACTCTCAGTGTGTTCACTAGTGTGCTTACATGTGTCACACGGCCAGTTTAATAAGCAGCTATGTAATTAGTGGAAGGTATTACATTTATACCATAATTTACAGCTCGATTTTATAATTAACAGAGAGGTTCTTCTGCATTCTCTCTCACATGTTTTCCTCACGTGTTGTTCTGTGAAGTTCTTGTCCTGTATGTCTTGTAAGTTTTGTCTTGTACTTCATGTTTGGCATCGGAGAACAAACATTTCTGGTATGTTTGTACAATAAAGAGCCTGAATTCCATCAAGCCATTAAGAGGGGCATTTCCACAGGGCAGTGTGCAGGTCCGAGTTTTAAAACACAGCCCTTATACACATATCAGTCCATTTATTTATTTTATTGTGTCAGAGGATAAATTGGAAACATGTTTTGGGTACGTTTGGCCTTTTCACCGTGCAGCCGGGTAACTTCCTGCTGATTTCTTTGCTGGGTATTACCATGACAAAATCATCTCAGCTTCGAGGTGGGAGTCGGGATTCGCTGCAGGGGCAGGCCAATGTCGTAATACACCGAGATGTTTTCAGTAATGTCAGAGTTTTTTTTCTCCTGACTGTGGAGTTTTTGGTTCCTCTCTTCCATTGTCTTCTGGCTTTTTCTGGTTTCCCTGCTTCCGTGTACTAATAACGCATGTTTCCTGGTCTAACCCTAACCCTAACCCTAACTCCTCAGGGACCCGCAGACAGTCCCCGTTTTTGCTTCCTGGGAGCTGGTGGGTAGCAAAAATGTGGACCATCTGTAGGTTCGCGAGGATCACTATATACTCTTCTTAAGTGTCTTGGGGCAACTGTCTTGTGAAAGGCATTATATACAAATAAATTGTATTGTGATGTTGCCTAGGGGGGGCCTGGGCATCTGTACCTGCTGAAGAACAAGGTCGCCACATTCGCCAAGGTGGTGAAAGAGGAGGACATGATTAAGTGAGTGCGCCCCCTGGAGGCCACCCCTGGCAAATTGCACGCTTGCCCAGCACTCGGTGCCGCTGTAACGCACACCACCTGTCCGCCTGCAGCTTCTGGAGGCGTCTCAGCCGCATGATGAGCAAACTGAACCCGGAACCGAACCTGATCCACGTCATGGGCTGCTACGTCCTGGGCAACGCCAACGGAGAGAAGGTACCGCGAGCCAGTCGCCCGCTCGGTGCTGAGGTGCATCCAGATCCATTCGGAACTCTCTCCTGTGTTTCTGAGCTCCTACCTGCCCCCGCCGGCAGAGCCCAGGCCTCCATACTCACAGCACATGTACAGCCCCCCCCCACGCTTATGCTGAAAGCTCAGCCTGTCAGTGGTGCCGACGCCAGCATACGGAGCTCGGCACTGAAGCTCAACTGGACTGTCTCACTGTCTACTTACAGCTTTTCCAGAACCTCAAGAATCTGATGAAGCCATATTCTGTGGAGTTTAAATCCCCGCTGGAGCTGTCAGCGCAGGGTGAGCAGCGGGCGCACACACACGCGCACACACGCACGCACGCACGCACATGCAAACACACACACACACAGATGGGGAGGGGTTGTCATTTCTGCCCCCCTGTCTGTGTTCATAAAGTTTGCTGTCATTCATTTCATTTCATCAGTCATTTCATTGTTTGTTGTGAAGAAACTGTCTCTCATTTTCTTTCTTTTTGTGCTGCTACTGCGACATAATTGCTTCATGGTTGCATATAATGTAAAGTTAGCTAACTAGTAGAAGCAGATTGTAGCTAGCTAGTTACACTGTGGCCGGTTTGGATAGGTTTTGGATAGGTTTTGGATAGGTTTTGGATAGGTTTGGCGCAAGTCGTGTGAATAAAATATAGATTTTCCTAGAAATGTGTGGTGATGTTGTGTGACAAAATGTTATTTATGACCCATAAGTGGTAATGCATTTAGAAAGAAAGATGCTACCCCAAAAAACACTGCTAGTTACACTATGGCCAT
>JAODLC010000044.1:1690070-1703965 GCA_026781145.1 Hippopotamyrus pictus
CTTCCTACAATCAATTGTAAAGGGGTCAGCTTTGATTTTAGGTATCAGGCATGTGTATGTGACTTTTATATCTGAAGCTATAAGGTAATTATTCCAAAGAGGGAAGAAATGGCCCCCTGCAATGAGCCCCTGGTTCACTCCATAGGGTTAGCAGCTAATTTACGATTCAGTGTAGTTATTGTATGTGGCCAACAGGGGGCCCCCAAAGCTCAGGGGCACACCCAAAAGCACATTTTTATGGTAGACATGGACGCACAAAGATTGCGAGACGTTCACCACAGGCACACAGACATCTTACCCACGTGAACATGGGTAACTTGGAGAACTACTGGCTACATTATTGCTGAAATGTTCCACTTACAGATTCTTTGCGATAATTATGGAGGCATAGACCAGTGCATTAACAGTAAAAGTTACAGGGAAGAACTCTTCTTCCTAATTATATCACACAGTTTCTACTGCCAACAAGGACAGTTTGGCGTTTGTCAGGCCACAGTAAAG
Organism: Hippopotamyrus pictus; assembly: GCA_026781145.1. NCBI lineage: Eukaryota > Metazoa > Chordata > Actinopteri > Osteoglossiformes > Mormyridae > Hippopotamyrus > Hippopotamyrus pictus. The sequence goes on from JAODLC010000044.1 coordinate 1,690,572, forward strand.
ATGGAAGCACAATCTTACTTTGTCTCCCAAGTATAACTTTTATTTAAAGCAAGAGGAAACAGGAACTTCTTTTACTTTCAGGGATTTGAACAGAGAACACTGACGCCCTGCTTTTCTCGTAATCATATTCCTAAAACATGCCAACATTTACTCCAGCATTTACATAATATAATGATGCAAACAACACCTTGGCAGTGTTACTGTGGTAAAATAAACACCCCTCTAGTGTTACTGTGGTAAAAGAGGGGAAACTATATAAGCTGGAAACTTTAAGGGAATGATCCACGTCACAGGTAGTCTAGGAACTGCTTTGCATTTTATTTACTGAGGTGATGCTTGTCTCCAAAGTGACATGAATTTTTGAGAAAGCAGGGTCAAACATCAATGGAGCAACTGGGGGTTAAGGGGCTTGCTTAGGGCCCATGGTGAAACCACTTTGCTAACACTAGGATTTGAACCAATGACCTTACAATCACAAACACAGCACTCTGCCGTGTCATACACCTTATAAGCATGCTGCTACTGCTCCAGAGATCGCGCTCACTACCACCACGTCAACAAACACCAGAGAGTAAATACGAAAAAAGTTACCGGACGGCTTGGAAGTAAAACGTAACCTTGGGGTGGCGCAGATCTTGTGGGGGGAGGTCAGTGATGCTGGTGGACTTTATGTGATCTGCTCTGACCCCTCCCCATTGCCGTCTCCCCAGGCAAGGAGATGATTGAGACTTACTTCGACTTCCGCCTCTTCCGCCTATGGAAAGCCCGCCAGCACTCCAAGCTGCTAGATTATGATGACCTCATGTGACCCACTCGTCCAGCACTCTTGGACCCACTTTAAAACCGTCCCACTTAGCCGGGACACCGTGAAACAGAGCCCCCGGCGACGACGAAGCTGGGGGGATAAGAGGCGAGAAGGATAAAGTCCCGCCCAAAGGGGAGTGCCCATTGGCTAGCCCCTCCCCCTTTAGAACTCTCGGCCAATGAAGCCACAGCCTCGTTCAATGTGAGGCGGGAGGTGTGGAAATGGGCCCTGGAGGTGCCTCGGCAACGTTTCGGGGCTGGAGACCCCAGGAGAGCCAGGCAGCAGGAAAGTCCGCTGGGATGGAAACGGACAACAGTCCAGGAGCATCACTCTCCGTATACGCTTGATTCTTCCTCAAAGAGACGGCAAAGACTGCAGTCTTTTGGCCGATTATTTGTATGGACTTTTCCAAGGAGGAAGACCACTGAAATGTATACATACCTTAAAAACATACAGTATATCAATAGTTATATGACTATTCTGTATTTAAACTGTTTGGTTTTATAGTCTTACTGTAACGGTATTAGTCACAGACTCCTTTGAAAATCTCAGGTTGACCAAACCTTTTCTTGATCGTGCCCAATGTGAGCTCCGGGTTCGAGATGCGGAGCAACCAAGCCAATCTGAGAGTCAGGCCTAGGGCAGTCGGGCCTAGGGGAGTTGTCTTGGTGTGGGTATGTGTGTGTCTGTGTGTGTGTGTACATATATGCATTTCCTGGTTTCTCAGCTCTGATTGCAGATTAAGCAGATTTCCAGTAGGATTTAAACATGCTTCCCAGTGCTTTGGCTGGGACCTGATGTATGTTGGTGATTTTCCGTTATTTTTCTGCATATTAGCCAAACCCGTTCTTACTAATGGGTGATTCGCGTCATGTCCTTTAGAGAATGAGGCAGTAGCAGAAGCGCCCCCAGGGTTACGGGGTGGCGTTGTAGTGATAGCTGTACAGTCATTTTGTCATGCATGTGTTTTATGGCAGTTTTGGGTCAGAATTCTTAACGGGACAATGGCTAGAGTTGGAAAAAATAAATACAGAGTCGCCTTAAGCTTGGTCCTCAGAGCTCCTTAGTTTTATTTATCTGCGTCTAGTCTAATCTTTCAAAATGGCTGAGAGAGTGTTTGGGTTTCATACCAGTGATACAGTTGCTCACCTGGCCATGCCCTGCCTTCCTTTGGACTGTTTATAAACAAGGATGGAAGTAATGAGGCTTCAAAACCCATGATTAGTGAACTTATGGACGATGTTCTCTTTCTGTTAGTTTGCTCCCATCCTAGGCTGTGAAGCCTCTTGGTCCCTGGTCTCAGACTGTCTCAGACTGTACTGGGTGAATATCAGGTTTTCTTTGTCCTTTAGCACCAAGCCTGCTTTCTCACACTGACTCATACCTGTCTGCATGCTACAGGCCCCAGTATTAAGCACCCGGTGACCCATTAGCTGATAGCATCATAGCGCTGTGGCGATCATCACTTTGACTGAACTCTATTTAAACTTTACTGCCCAAAAAGTCACTAATTAAGATTTAAAACGGGATTTGACTGCTGGCTAACATACTGTAGCTTCAGAATGTTCAGGAACTTGGCATGTTCTTCAGGTACTATACTGTTTCCTTCCACAGTTCAAAAACATGCAGTTAGACCAACTGGTAATTCTAGATTGCCCATAGCATGTAAGTATGTCTACCTAGTGATGGACTGGCCTGACGTCCAGGGTGTTCCCTGTGCATTGTGGGATTGATCCCACGCTCAGTGCAGCCCTGTGCTATGTAAGCGTTTACGCAAGACGAGGAGGCGATACTTTAAGGTCAGTAAACTAATTAGCGATTTTACATAACAGAATGATTCAGATCTACAGGAAACAGGATTAATATGGACAATGAAAAAGAGGGTCAGGGGTCGTCATGACAGGATCTCCTGGATGTGGCTCAGCTCATTGCGACTGGAGCTCTGATTGCCTTCAGCTTTTGACTCTGTGTGTGTATGTGTGTGTGTGTGTGGGGGGGGGGGGGGTTCTGACCGCTCACTTTAGGTTCATATTCAGATCTGCATGCAAAGAGGCTGCCTGACACTTAGTTTAGAATAAGTTGGAAGTAGTTTATCGCATAGTTTAGAAAAGGCAGCCTTGTCACCTCGAAAGCACCAATTTTTAAGAAACTAGTATGAAAAATGTCAATGTGTTTGTGCCCTGTCCCATGTAAGTAGACACAGTAAAGTTAATGATAAGGTTTCACTTTGAAACAGAGCCTCAGTGTAAGTCCGCTAATCCACAGCCAATGGTGGGTACATTGGGTACGATAAATGTAGTTTAGGGTGTCCGTCTGTGGCTGCAAGCCGTGAGCCAGCTGGACAGATGGGGGGCTTCGTGAAAGCGATGGTGGGGGGGTACTGTGTCCAGGCTGCCTGGGGCTGAGGGCACGTCAAACACGCTTTCATCTTCTGTCAACAGCAGTGAGCTCTGGGGCTCTAATGCATCTTTTTACAGATCTCGCCCATAGTCGTATTTTGGGGAAGCAGGCAGAGATTTGGAAGTGCATCCCAGCCCCCCCCCCCCCATCTCCCCATATCAAGCTGAGCCGCACTGTCACTGGAGCTGCTGCCTCAGGACCTTCACCGCTTTTTTTGGGCGGTATGCCATCCAGTCCTGCTGTCCCCACTGGATCCCGACCAGCCACGAGTGAATGATTTAACAGGCCGGACGTATCAGTAAGGGGCCGATTGCCCCGGCACGTGTGCCTGTGAGGGTGAGGTAGGGCAGATGGGACGGAGGCAAGCGGCAAAGCCATGAATCACGCTCTCTATCTCAGTATCTGCACTCCAAGCCTTGGTGACGGGGCCACACAGTATTTATGATGCTTTTTGAACTCTCTTGGTAGCAATACCCGTGGGGATGTTAGCTGTACTGTTAATAGCACTCTCTGCCTTCTTTGCGTTTCTTGATTCTGTGCCTGGTACCACATCAGGATTTTTTAACACTAGTGACTTTGACTTTGGATCATGGACGAGCGGCAGGATGAGGAGCTGGAACATGCCGCTCGGAGGTTCCATGGCCTGCTTTGGCCACACAGCCATCTACGCCGATACGAGTCAACGTTCATGCTTTTTATTGTCCAAAAGATCCTCTCCTTCCAGGTCATTTTTACTAACTTTGACTCAGACTTCTTTAAGTGTTTTTCTTTTGGCCAGGAGAATAATTGGAAAACATAAACTGAGGACTTTTGCTAAAATGTTTGCTTTGGAGTAAAACTTAAAAACAGACAAACATGTCAGGCTGATACGTGAGAGACCTAAGAGACACAGCTGGTGTGGAGGAGACTTACGGGGGATGACCCGGCATGACCGGAGCCTGGGCGTACTTTAACGCGCTGGTTTATTGGTTTGTTCTGGATTCTTTGATAGTGGAAACTGGCCCACCCAGTTAGCAGCAAAAGGCCAGTCGAGGAGACAATGGCAGAGACTGGAAATCACGGATCCAGCGAAGAATGAGACCAGAGAGCAGGGACTCCTTTGGGAAGGGGGTCTGAGCGCGGTCACAGTGCTCAGGAGACGGAGGCTGACACAGGAGTCGCTCTCCCCCAGAATGAAGTCTTCCTCCAACGGTTACTTGGACGCACAGTAGCCGATGGACCAAAAACAAGCAAATAAAAAATAAGGAATGGAAAAAATGAATGTTTCCTTAGTCCAAACCTCGCTCTGGACGACGCAACTTTTATCTTTATATTCTGCAGCTAAAAGCTGAGTTTCCAAGGAGTATTTACACAAAGCTTTGTTGTAGTCTTAGGTGGTCACACCAGACTTCCAGTTTATGATTAAGGCTCCCAGTTTGAGGAGTCGCTCTGAATCATGAAGGGGTCGATCTGCTACGTCAGGATGTACCGGGGTACCACACGTTTAGTGAGAATTTCCATAACTCTTAGGTCACCTTGGGTAGTGAAAAATCGAAACCTTCATGCTATCTGAGGTCACTAGATCATTCAGTAGGTTAAGCAGTGTTTTTCCGATGACAATTCTTATAGTTAAAATAAAACGAATATAACTAATAGTAACATTGATATTAAATATTATATATTTCCTGGCGATGATAAATATGGGTAGTGAACCTGATTAGTACGTAGCATTTGAATAGAGGGGGTTAAATTTGGAAGCGATGTTTTCTGTACTTATAGAATCTTCAGTACTGTATGTTAAACACTACAATATTGGTACAATACTGAGCAGTGTAAACTGTTTTTAAAATATTTTTTTTCAGTAAAATGTACTTAGTTTTAAATGAACTTGTGTCTGTTGTCTTTGTGTGTACACAGACCTCTAACGTTTAATCAGCCGGGTGGACGATGGTGAAGTAGCGTGATTCACCATTACTCCGCGTATCACCAACACGGGCTGACATTTTGCTCTGAATCTAAAGATGTAAATTTTATTAATGCCCACGACGTGTGTTGATGCTACGCAGGATCTACTGAAGTATGACAGCTTTCCCCAGGCAGTGCAAACCCATACCCTGCTGGGTATAAACCCCCGACAGAGCGCCCTGTGTCAGGAGACGGAGCCCGAACGTACATCCGGGCAGCTCTGGGACGGCGATCAGCAGTAGCTCCTTCCTGACCCCCGGCTGTTTCACTTTAAAAAACCGATTCCCGTGAAAGTTCAATGTCGCTCCTTTGCCAATGAGGTGTCTATGAGAGACGCAAGATCTATTTTATAGGAGCGCCCGGCAGCGATTTCGTACTGGTTTGCCGCCGCACTTCCCATTATTATGCGTGGCGGGGAGTGCTTTTGCCTTTCGGGCTCTATCAGAATCACAGTCCATAAGCAGAAGCAATGGGGAGCCTCATCAACCACTAGCACTGTATAGCTGTCACGTGGAGGCATGCACAGAGGCGAAGGCAAGTGTGAGGACAGTCAACAGGGGCTTTATTGGGATAAATCAGAACACAAAATGGGCAAACTCAAAAGGGCCACAGGGGGTCAAAATGGGGACACAAGGAGCGGGCAAGATGAGGCACAGGAGACAAGCAGGTAGCAACAGCAATGACTGGACTGGGGAGCACGGGACTGGGAGGCACATTATATACCACTAACAAGGGAGCAGACGGGAGGCAGCTGGGGTGAGTCTCACAAGGGCTGAAATGAGAGGTAAGACAAATTAGTAGCAGGTGGGAAAGAACGAGGGGGCAAGAATGCATGGGGTGACAGTAGCACTCACCTGGATGATGTGACGGCAGCCGTCCTGCACCAGTACGCTCACCACACAGGTGGTGAAGGGGCAGGAGAGAATTCACCAGTTAGATACAGAGGATGATTACGAGGACAGATTTGATAGGGCCACAGTGGGCAATTTTAGCCAGGACATTAGCATACAGCCTCTGCTCTTTCAAAAGATGGTCAGGGATCTTTTAGACCAGGGGTGTCAAACTGCAGTCCTGGGGGGCCACAGCCCTGTGTAGCTTAGTTCTTTCCCTGTTCCACCACAAATGATTCAGCTCAACATCTATGTGGTAATTAGCACAAGAAGTCGAATCGGGTGTGTTAAACGAGGGGAAACCCAAAAATGTGCAGGACTCCGGCCCTCCAGAACTGGAGACTGACACCCGTGTTTTAGAACCTCATTGAGTCAGGCCCTTAGTTTTAAGTCTTATCCAAAGGATGACACCATTTTTACAGCAGTGTCCCCATCACTGCACTGGGACATTGGGATCCACACAGACCACTGGATGGACTAACCTGCTGGCCACACCAACATCTCTTCCAGCAGCAACCCAGCTAGGTCACCCATCCAAGTACTGGCCAGGCCCAAACCTGCTTAGCTTCAGGTGGAGTACCTAGTCTGAACTGCAGCAAAACCTAAAATTAGTTACATCAAAAGCGTCGGGGTAGTTTGCAAACCCTACAGATGGCCTTTAAATGGCCTTTGTCTTTGTTCACTGATATTTAGTCCAGACTGCCTTAAATCTGACAAGTTGTCTGGCTAAGTAAGAAACCCCCCTTTCTGAAACAGGCCCCTGTTCTAGCCCAGTTAACTGTCAACCATTCTTAGCAATAACAGTTGATAACAACACATTACGTGGTATTTTGTGCATAAAAACACTGAAGCGATGTCCACAGATATCGGTTGGACAGTACTGCATGTACAACCGATTTAATGAGCCACAAATAAGACAGAAGTGTTAATAAACAGCATAAAACTACAGCCTTCACTGCTCTTTCTAAATGGCACAGTCATCTTTAATTCTAAGGTGGGGACTTCAGAGGATCCTCTGACTTTCTGAGTTGGAATCCTGACAGGGGTGTTCCAGTTGAAATTTCTGACTAGGAACTTGGAAATTACAAAGACAGCTATTATCACATTGAGCTGACAATGACAGTGGCTCCACTTGTCATATAGCCTTCTTGATTTATTTCATATGTCTATGTTTTTATCAAGACATGTATATGAAATATAACAGCTACAAGGATGAATAAACAATATGTGCAACATATATTTGCTGATATATGACAATGGCAAGCTTTACCAATTCATCACTGCAACCATGAAATGTAAAATGAGATGCCTGCTCTCCCTGTATCCCCCAACTCTCCCTGTGGCCCCCTCCTCTCCCTGTATCCCCCTGCTCTCCCTGTGGCCCCCTGCTCTCCCTGTATCCCCCTGCTCTCCCTGTGGCCCCCTGCTCTCTCTGTGGCCCCCTGCTCTTCCTGTGGCCCCCTGCTCTCCCTGGATCCCCCTGTTAACCATTTCCTGCTGAACTGCACTCTCAGTTCTTGCTTTAGCACTCTAGTGAATATCAAAAAAACCTTCTGATGTCTGTTGATATCTAGATAGTTTAAATAAGGCAGAAATTAAATTGAATACATGAAAAAAACAAATGTAGTGGGAAACATAGTATTTTTTTATTATTATAATAGTCATTGGATTTTACTGAGGAGAAAAAATGGGTGTAACATTGATCATCTAACATAGTTAGCTATTAGCATTAGCCAGCTAATGTAGTTAGCTATCTGTCAGTAGACCAATCCCCCTGATAGTAAATGGTGGTGATCTCAAACTATATATGAATTAAGGACGGGTGTATTCACATTAGGAGATCCATACAATGTCCGAGCACGTTTGACTCCCAAAGTCCAGTGTGTTTGATTAGTATGATCGTGCCATACCGTGCTCGGGCACAGAGCCTCAGCCTCAGCACGTCTGCGGGTCCTTGAGCAAGGCCCTTAACCCCCAGCTCCCTGGGCACCCCAACGGGTGGCTGCCCTTCGTGGACAGCTTCCTCTAAAAAGAGCAAGTTGAGGGAGGTGTAAAAAGCAATTTCCCCACGGGGATCAAAAAAGTGTCAATTATTATAAAAGTGAGCAGTGGTGGCTTGATGGTTAGGGAAGCGCACTTGTAGTTGAAAGATTGTAGGTTCGAATCCCCGACCAACAAGACCCCACTGAGGTACCCTGAGCAAGGTACCGCCCCCCAAGCACTGCTCCCCGGGCGCTGAATTAGCTGCCCCCTGCTATGTCACGAAAGTCACATATGGGTCAAATGCAGAGGTCACATTTCGTTGTTGCGCACTGTTTTCTGTGGTGTGTTGACAATGACCACTGATCACTTTTAATTCTAATGTAAGGATTATGTAGTTTTTTCGACAAAATTGCGAAGGATCTGGCTGCAGAACACTGCAGACCTACGCTAGCAGGATCTCCACTGTGGGGTCAAAAATCACATGACTTCCACACCTGGCCCGGACATGACAAAACTGTGTTGTGAAAAAAAATGACACCCAGTTCGGGTTGTGACAAGAATGTAACAAACGTGGCGGTAAGGGATCATTTCAATCTATGGCGGAGGTGCAGTGTTTGCTGGAAATTTTTGCTCATGCAAGTATCCAGGAACACCTAGATGCAACAGAAATCTTATACTTGCAGCACAAATAAATAAAAAACCTTGCATTGCATAAATGATAATTCTATGAATGTGTGTCATCGTGCCTAAAAGGACAAATAAGCCACAGAATTATAACATTAATTATGAATTCCATTCTGCTGTGTGATAGCGCTTTCCTATCTGCGTTTTCTTCAATACGAAAAAGTCTCACAATTACGACGAAAGCGTCAAGCACAATGTGGGTGCATAGCAGCTTGTGCGTATGTGCTGAGGTAAGGAGGATGATGGGGGCGGGGGGGCAGGGAATTGGCCAGGATCAGAGTCGAACATCCAAATGGTCACACTCACCAAAAGTATGTGATAGTAATGCTAGCCTATATCATGGGCCATGCACCATTCAAAAGGGAATGTAACCTATGGCAGGCATGACAAGTTGGGGGCTATTTAAGCAATAACATATATCAGCCAAAGATTATCACAGCCGTATGCACCCACAGGACTTTGAGAATGTTATTGCTTTTATACAACAGATCATCAAGTAGCATTTGTAAATCAACCAGATGAACAAATAAGCCAGAACAGATAATACTTTATCTAAGTTAGCAACTTAGATAGCTGAAACCATTCAGTTGCATGGTTCCAAATATGTAAGTCGCTAATGTAATGAGCGACCGTTCTTTAGGGAAATGTATCCCTGCTCTGCTTTTATTATGTGATTTTGCTTCACAACTTTGCATCTTCTATTTTTTTAACGAACGGAAAACACCTAAGTGTCACAATCGGCTGGCGGCGAGCAGGCAAAGACGAGAGCGAAGGCGTAGACACGGGTATGAAGGGGTTTATTCCGGGGGAAACAGGCAGACAAGGGATCACCAGCACAGAACACCATAACACATACAATGCCGAATCTGGCTAACAGGGGAAGACACGGACTGATATACAAAAGACAGAGCAAACGGAACAAGGCACAGGTGAGAACCATCAGGTAAAAACACGGGGTAACAAGGTGGGCGTGGCACACATGAGGATCAAACGGAGCTGGGCGTGACACTAAGTTGCATCATTTATGTGAATTATACAAGTGTTATTAGTGCAAAAGGTAATATTTTACATAAAATATCTCATGTTCAGTTTGGCGGGATTTCTGTTTGATGCTGCAGGGGGGGGGGGGGCCGAATCAGAGGGGGGAGCTTAGCGGTTTTTAGATGTACCTGTGAAGAGGAGTGATACATCTGATGTGAAATGTCCAAGTGTGCTCATGCGCTGATAACATCACTCATGAGACGCCTCTTATCCAATCAGATTTCTTGATCAGAGTTGTATAAAGAGAAAATCTCCAGGACTTGGGCCCAATAAGCCAATCCTAGGCACATTATTGCCTTATATAGGCATCTGCCTTTTCAGAGGGGATTGCCAATTCTACCTATAGCCAGAGCCGGCCATGTTTCTGCCTGCACATAAACATGTATAAATTATGTTTTATTATTCTTAATTCTGTATAGTTATTCTTATTTATAAGTTACATATATGGATATAGTCCTGCCTTTTCTTTGACATGACAATGAAGCTTAGTTAGATTAAACACAAAAGGAAGATCATGTGGAGAGTGGAGGTTGTAAACATGGCTTCTTGATAGCCGTGTATTAAACGCTGCAGACCTGCTTCAGAGATGCGGCTTTCGTCCACCTAGGGGTGATGAATAGCGAACCGTGTTTGCTTTTAATTTGGGAAGTTTATCTCTCCTTGTCTGGATGTGAGTTTGCCCTCCAGATTCATCTTCGACTACCCACTCCCACAATCTCCCTGAAGCAAACAGTGCCCCCCCCCATCCCCCTCTGGATATCTGAGAAAGGCGTCACGGACGTTAAAAATAATTCACACAAGCCAGGCCAGTGTGTGCAAGTACCACCCTCCTCGCCCTAGCTCTTCAAACACCAGACTCAAAAGGCAGGAGCAGCGACCAACCCCCCCCCCCCACCGGAAAGGGGAGGGCGGAGGGGCTCCTTGACGCACAAAACTAGGGCAGTCTTCTGCCGGATTCGGAGGCCAGACAGGCCGCAAAATGGGATCATCTGACACACGGTCAGGCTGGCTGTGTATCTAATTTGATGCTGGGCACAGCGAGAGCGCAATTAAGGAGTCCGTCAGTGGGCCACTCGTTAGGACGGTGACTCACGTTGCTTGTGATTGGTGAAAAAATGGGTGGAAGATAGGGATCACATGGGTGAAGATCTCTGAAGCCACACAGTGGCCGATTCCACCTGGTTGTGGGTGTCCCTGTTGGGTGGGGGGAGCTGTGAAAATTGCATGGGGGCCCTGTTTGCTGTCTATTGGAGGGGGGTGCACAGGTTGTGTGTCACACACCACATCACATCGGGTCCCCCTCCCAGCCACAGACCACCAGAGTTGACGGATTCTGGCCTAACACCATCTCATTGACTGGGGCCGCTTACGTCAGTGTGAAAGACCCTCCCCTCTTTAATCGCTATGCCATTTATTCAGTGTATTAAGAACCCCCCTCCCCCAACTCCCCAACACCCACGTCTTGTTAAAAGGTGTAAGTTTAAAAAAAATGCACCTGACAAACTGGCACTGCAGAATGAGCATTCCCATTCCTTATTACGCATGGAATTATCTTCAAAACGACGTGCAGTTACATCGTGGGGATAGTATCTCCCTGGAAGAAAGTCTCCTGGTGCTGCAGCAAGGATTCGGCCCTCTGGGCTTCTTGGCTCTGTACCTGCCCTCACTCTGGGTGTCTCTCCATCCTCCATAAGCGCAAATTCAATGTAAGAAGCTGGAGGCCGTCCCAGGAAGCACAGCATGCCCTGGACGGGACGCCAGGCCATCAGACAAACTCACACTTTGCACGATCCAGAGACACCAGTTCGCCTAATAGTGTGATTTGTGATTGGGAAAATGTGTGATTTTCGCCCTGGAGGAAAGTGGAAACGCACATAAGGAGAATGGGACTCGAACCCCCAACCCTGGAAGGATGAGGCCACCAGGCCGCTCCTTCAAGTCACCAAGGTTGGGTGTGCGAGTGTAAAAGATTAAGTTAGAGCCCTTCAGCCAAGTGCCGGGGAATGTTTCTCAGCTCCTGATTGGAGTCTCTGGGCGGTTTGAACAGTAAAACTGTGTGTGTGTGTGCCTGTGTGATTTTGGGTGTCTGTGTGTGTGTGTGTGTATGTGTATATGTGCATATGTGCATATGTGTATGCGTGTGTGTCTGTGTGAGTTTGTGTGTCTGTGTGTGACTGTTTGTGTGTTGGATTGTGTGTCTGTGTGTGTCTGTGTGTGATTGTGTGTGTTTGTGTGAGTCAGTGTGTCACTGTTTGTCTGTGTGTGTTAACATCCTCCAAACTGGCACTCTGCAGTACTGTTTTCCACACCAGGCCTCCTGCCATTTGCTGCTCTGACAGCACTTCCTGCCACCCCCGTGCACCCCCCCCCCCCCCCCCCAGGGTTAAAAAAATTACTGGAAGGCACTTATTAGATTCTTATCAGGCTAGAAGCAGCCAGAGAAAGAATCAAATTCTTCATTGCCACACGACCAAGGCTAGTGTTGGCGCTACTTGCTGCTTCCAGAGACGTGACAATAGATGACAATTACAAGCCGGGAATAAAACAGGAGATAGACGGTGGAGGGGAGTTAATGCCAGGTGTCTGATAAAATGGTAAAATGGTGGCCTGTGCAAATTTAAGCACAATATGTGCGGAGCAAATACATAGAGTAATAAATACATACCTGTATGATGCATAAAGCAAACTCACATTACAGAGCTTTATACATAAGCATGCGTGTTGGGGGCAATTCTGCATTTTGTTTTTTTTAAGATGGGGGTATAAGAGGGGGCAGATTTCTTACAAAGGGACGAACCTATACATTAGCCAACGATATGCTTTGAATCAGTGAGTGACAGGGGCGGGGACACTCTGGGGGCCAATCAGCTTTCAGCAGATTTACTCTCATTGTCCTTCAGGAAGCATTAGATCAAAAATACCCATGTTACTGCTTCCTTATAGCTTTAACAAGCACTACAATAATCAATAATACATCCTCATCCATCAATTGTCCATAACCAGTTATCACGTAGAGCAAGGGGACGGCCTTGTCGGGCTCTGATATTGCAGTGATTCATAATCATATGACCACTACTTGTAACAATAACGATAAAAAAATTGATTATTGCAATTTTTAATCTGCTGGAGCTCTGCTGTGACCCTGAACAGGATAGCAGATCAGAAGACGGGTGGGAGGATAGCTGATCTTTTTAATCTGCTGGAGCTCTGCTGTGACCCCGAACAGGATAGCAGATCAGAAGACGGGTGGGAGGATAGCTGATCTTTTTAATCTCATTCGTTTAGAAATGCTGCAGAGGTCTGCACCTGTTTCTGACAAACTGGCTTACTGAACCTGACGGCAGCTGATGGACAATGACAGCGTCCTAACCAGCCCGGTGAAGTACAGTGTAGTGTTCTGGTGAGTTCTGTCACAACATGAGGAGGATGGGGAATCCTGTCATTTCCCTTGGTGACAAGACAGAAAGTCCCTCCAGGTGGCCGCGAGGCTTAGCCGGGCTATTAGCATTAGCGCCCCCTGCAGAAAGGGCTTGCTGGTCCACTATTTTACACAATCAAAGGGCTTGGGCTCAGGGGTCTCCAACTCCGGTCCTGGAGAGATACTATCCAGTAGGTTTTCTGTCCCACTTGGCTTCTGATGAGCCACA
>JAODLC010000044.1:1711200-1723639 GCA_026781145.1 Hippopotamyrus pictus
AGATAGATAGACAGACAGACAGACAGATAGATAGATAGATAGATAGATAGATAGATAGATAGATAGATAGATAGATACACAGACAGATAGACTGACAGACAGATAGATAGACACACATAGATAGATATACAGACAGATAGATAGACACACATAGATAGATATACAGAGAGACAGATAGACAGACAGACAGATAGATAGACACACATAGATAGATATACAGAGACAGACAGATAGAAAGACAGACAGACAGACAGATAGATAGCTAGACACACATAGATAGATATACAGAGAGACAGATAGATAGAAAGACGGACAGATAGATAGACACACATAGATAGATATACAGAGAGACAGATAGACAGACAGACAGACAGATAGATAGACACACATAGATAGATATAGAGACAGACAGATAGACAGACAGACAGATAGATAGCTAGACACACATAGATAGATATACAGAGAGACAGATAGATAGAAAGACAGACAGATAGATAGACACACATAGATAGATATACAGAGAGACAGATAGACAGACAGATAGATAGACACACATAGATAGATATAGAGACAGACAGATAGAAAGACAGATAGACAGACAGACAGACAGATAGATAGCTAGACACACATAGATAGATATACAGAGAGACAGATAGATAGAAAGACAGACAGATAGATAGACAGACAGACAGACAGACAGACCGACCGACCGACCGACCGGCACCCTGAAGCTGGTTCAGAGCAGAGCTGCCAGGCATCACTGTGCCTTTGCTGTCTACAGAATAAGCTGTGAGTTATTAATAAAGTCACATGCACAATGGATGCCATGTCGCCAGAAGCCTTTGGCAGGAGGGTATTTAGGCGCTGGGTGCGGGGCTGGCATTCCCGCCTGTCCCCCCGTCCCTCCTTCACCATGCCCTCCCCTAATTATGCCCGATATGCGCATGCTAATAGCCCTCTGCTGAAGGCTGGGGGGTGTCTGGAGATGGGAGGAGTGACAGAGAGGTCGTTCCGAGCACACTCTCCCCTAAGGAGGGCGCAGCTTCAGGCCAGGGACCCACCCCCACTTGTGTCAGCTCTCTGGTTTTTTGTACACCCCCCCGCCAGGTGGTCCCGTCTGCTGTAATCAGGGCACCAGGCACTCCAGCCAATCGACCAACACCTCTCCAGCCAATCAGCCGACGGCTCGCCAGCCAATCAGCTGACGGCACATGGAAGGCAGCACATGATGTGCCATGAATTCTGTTTGTGTCTTATTTTGCAGTCACTGAACAGCAGGAGTTATATAACAAACGCAGAGCAGCGCATTGCCCCTGTAGTGAAGCCAGCACATCTTCACCCTGGTCAGAATCCCATTGAACGCGGAGAATTCCACATGTGAGCCTGGTCTTTTCATGGCACTGTGCATGCGCTCGCTCTGTAGGAGCCTTGTTAGAACCTCCCTGGTCCTTCACTGAGGTCCGAGAGGTGAGCATTTGTGTCCTGATGACGATACCCACTGGTCAGCGTGGGGAGGAGGGGCAGGGTCCTTCGGGGGCATTAGGGGGGGCATTCCGCACATGAAAGGTGGGATGGTTGGCTGGAGGTCACCCTCTTCCTGGGGCTGTCACCTCTGTCCGTCTCTCTCATCTCTCATCCCACTGCACCCCACAAACAAGTTCCTTTCCCGTTCCATGTGTGAGAAAGTGAATTCAAGAAGTGTTATATTGAAAAGCCATATTTCCAGCTGAATGACAACCCTGAGTCACCATGGCAGTAACCTAAGGAGAGATGTCCAGCTGGGACTCCGGTTAGGACTCTTCTTTACTTTTAAATAAATCTTACTTTTCATCATTCCCACAACATCATACTGGATAACATGCACAGCCGGTTTAGTCATATATTAAAAGGAATTTAGTAAATAATAAACATTCAAACTTTCCCAGTTTTAGCTGTTCTCTCCATCTGTTTTTTTTTGTTTTTGGAGGTGAGAAATGCTGACGGTTCAGGAATAACTGCGATATGGAGCCTGAAACATGACTCTCCCAACCAAACTGGAGTTCTTTGCTGAGAAAATCACATTATGAGTTTTGCATTATGAAAGAGACAGTGAAATGACGGCCTTTTTACACAGGTGAGTCAGTCACACACATACTCACCAGGGTTTACACGAATCAGGACTGGTTGTCCAAACACCTGACTCCAATTACATCAGTAGCTTTTTCCATGAAGTGAGCTGAAGCAAGCGAGCTGGTCTAGCCAACTCCGAGCAAATGAAACAGACACCAGTGCTGATGTGATCATTTCTGTCTCACTTCATCTAGACACAAACACGTTACAGCAATTCCCAAAAAAGATCTGACGAAACTACATGTACAAAAATGATGAAAATCTCCTTTTTCCAAGTCAGTGTACACAATGCAGACAGGGGCCACTCTGCTTTTGGTTCCTATACATCTTTCACTTTGCATTTTACATATATAGCTGTAAAAAAAGTTATATACAAAAATTGTGCAACAGTAAAACAAAAAAAAAGCTGTACATATGCAAAGTTCTCATTTACTCTTCAGTCAGCCCCCATGAAATATCAGCTATGTTTCTCACCCTCCCTGAACAACCCAAGTGAAGATGGTTCAGTAAGGAGATCTTATTGGAACGTTCATGAGAGGAAGGCTGCAGATTGTTCCAGGCTGCTGAGTGCTCCCCCTTGGTCCTTGTCGCTCCCCTACTCTTCATTCCTGGCCCATGCTGGGCTCCCTGGGATAACCTGGCCCCTGGATAACAGGGCCACCAGGCACTTGCATATGAGCAAGGCCCTGGTCTCCCCAATCTGGGCGGTGTAACATATTCTTTGGTTACACCCATGAGGATCTTAGTCTTTATCCAGGACACCCGAAATCCCAAACACTCAGACTCCTCTCTAGAGAGCGCCAACCAGAGCCTCCATTGAATCCGCTAAGATCACCGCATCGTTGGCAAAGTCAAGATCAGTAAATCTTTCTTCACCAACGGACGCCTCACAGCCGCTGGACCCCACGACCCTGCTCAACACCCAGTCCATACAAGCATTGAGCAGAGTAGGAGCAAGAACACAACCCTGAAAAATGCCAGAATCAAGTGGGAAGAACGCAGAGGTTCGCCCTCCACTCACAGTCACAGTACCAGTGTACTGTACAGGCCGGCCATGATGTCCAACAACTTTGTGGAGATCCTGCATCTCAGGATGTTCCACAGGGCAACTCTATCAAGTGAGTTGAACGCTTCATGAAATTGACAAAGGCTGCAAGGAACCTCTGCCAATATTTGCGCTTGCACTCGATGAGAACCCTCAGTGCAAGGATAAGGTCAATGGTAGACTTCTGAGGCATTAGACTAGACTGCTCCGATCGCTGACAGGCAAGCAAGTGATCATGGATCCTGCTAAGGACCTGGCGCTGAAAGCAGTGTTATCCCCTGTAGGTGTCACAATCCAGGTGATCACACTTCCCTTTCCAGACAGGGACCACAAGTCCTGTTCTCCAGTCAGTTGGGATGATGCCTGACTCCCAAATGGAAGCAAAGATTGCCTGCAATGCCAGGAGGACAACCTTACCACTCGCCTGGAGAAGTTCACCCCAGATACCACAGATCCCTGCGGCCTTCCCTACCCCTAGCTGATTCGCCACCCGTGCAATCTTAGTGAGACTGGGTGGTTCACAGCTACTTGGAGGATCAGCTACAAGAACCATGGACCCAGAGATGTCCAACATCCTAGCTGGAGGATCAGCTTTAAACAACTGCTAAAAGTAGCTGGCCCAGTGGGTCACAACTGCAGTGTCACCAGTAAGGACTGTTTCATCACCCGCCCTGACTGCAAGTCTCCAAGGAACAGATTCAGATGTGCATAATGCTTTGATTCCTCTGTAAGCAGGACATGGGTCACTAGACCACAGATGGTGTGTCACCTCAAGTCAAGTGGCTTTTTATTGTCATTTCAACCATATACAGTAATACAGTACATAGTGAAACGAGACAGCGTTCCTCCAGGACCATGGTCCTACATTTAACACTACATCTACACTGGACTACATGAAGAGAGGCTCCAATGATCTTCTCAGCTCTTCTCACTATCCACTGTAGGGTCTTGCGATCCGATACGGTGCAGTTTCCATACCAGACAGTGAAGCAGCTGCTCAGGATGCTCTCGATCGTCCCTCTGTTGAAGGTGGTGAGAATGGGTGGTGGGAAATGGGCTTTCCTCAGCTTTCGCAGAAAGTAGAGACACTGTTGGGCTTTCCTGGTTATGGAGCTGGTGTTGAGAGACCAGGAGTGGTTCTCTGCCAGGTGAACACCAAGGAATTTGGTGCTCTTGACAACCTCCACAGAGGATCCATTGATATTCATTGGACAGTGATTGCTCCGTGCTCTCCTGAAGTCGACAATCATCTCTTTTGTTTTGTCCACATTCAGAGACAGATTGTTGACTCTACGCCAGTCCGTTAGCTGTTGCGCCTCCTCTCTGTATGCTGACTCATCGTCCTTGCTGATGAGACCCACCACAGTAGTGTCATCGGCAAACTTGGTGATGTGGTTCAAGCTACGCACGGTAGTGAGTCAGCAGAGTGTGGACACCAGTGGGCTGAGCACACCGCCCTGGGGGGCTCCAGTGCTGAGTGTGGTGATGTTTGACATGCGGTTTTTGGCTCGAAACGTCAGATTGTGTGCCGTTGTCCACTTTATTTAACGTCAGAGCGTGTGCTGTTTGCTGTATACATTAGGCGAGTTTGAGCAATGGCGGACTTAGCAAAAATAGTGCTTGTGCTAACCTTGCTGGCAGGACTTCTTACATGTGTACAGATAAATGTTGAGTTACTCTCGCATTATATTGATCAACACAGGCGTCGGAATGTGCACCATGGTTTGGACAAGGCATCAGTCAGAAAGTCCAAGATCCAGTTGTAGAGGGAGATGTTCAGGTCCAGCAAGCTCAGCTTCCCAATCAAGTGCTGAGGAATGATTATGTTGAATGCTGAGCTGAAGTCTATGAACCCTTGGCAGCCTTCAGGGTCTTATCACGGAAGGTCTCCCACATCGCATAGGAGTCAGCAGTTGCACCCAAGTCTGCAAGCTCCTCACACAAACTGTCTACAAACTCATCAGAATCAACCAGCCTCATACTCCTAGTAGGTGGTAGCCCACTGGATCTAAGCTGAATCTTCAGAGTAGCAACAACAAGTCTATGGTCAGAATTCACAAACTGGGCACTACAGTAGACCCTGGAGTTCTGTAGGAGCCTCCAGCGTCTGCCCACGAGGACGTGATCAATCTCCCTCCAGCTGGCTTTTCCCATCCCCTCCATGGTGCTTGCAGCCTTCCTGCAGGCGGCTGCAGCAGAGCTACTCCCGCTGAGAGCAGAAGAGTGTCGTGCTTGTTTAAATCTGCTAATATATTATTATAATTGCTGTTGTTTATTTACTTATTAGCCTTTTCCATGATATTCTATTTGTGTATTTTATATTTTGTTTGCACTACATGTGCTAGCTTTGCACTTGTAGGTTTTGCATTATACAGATGTACCTCTGTGCTGTACACACCTTGCTTCTATATGCACAAATTTCCCTCTGGGATCAATAACATCTTATCTTACTGTCTACCGGTTTAGGCCAATCTGTTCTTCCCATCACAAGGTAAATCTTACTGGACCCAGACTTGTTAAGGTGTCTCATTAACTGATGTCTGTGTCCCAGATAGTTATTTTTCTCCTCACTGAAACAGATCCTTTTCATTTAGAGTCTGCCTCTATGTCTTGCTGACCCTGTTACTGCCCACCCCTGTCAGCCCAAAAAGGGAAGCCCTCCCTCCTTAATAAATCCGTTCAATGCCCCGTCCCCAAATCCCACAATTCTGTTTGTCGTCTGCCAACAATGATTCTGAGACCTTTCCTGAAGATATGCCTGCTGCAGAGATCCAGATATGCACAGACCTGCTTAAGCTTCCACATCCCACCTGTGTTGCATCTGCTCCCGCTCTCTCCACGGCATCAAAGACTGTCCTACTTCTATGCCCCCACCCTTAAAACCTCACATTAATCACACCAGCATTGCTCTTCACCTCAGCGTCATCGTCCCACTTCCTGTCCCCTCTCGTAGCCCTGTCCCAAACCCCTCACAAGCAGAACTTTCTCCTGATACCTCCATTCCTTTTCCTCAAAGTGTTCTGGTTTTTATATGACCCCTCTTCTTCATCTGCTTTCTAAAGCTCCCATCCTTGTATCCATGGTGTAAATAAGCAGACATTTCAGCAATCTTCAGGATATAATTATTTTATTTGTTAAGTAGCCCACCTTTCCACGTCTGATGATATTTCATTAATGCAGTTGTGCGAGTAACCATATGGTGGCAGTATTTCGTAACATGCAAACAGAAAATAATAGAGATAGGTTTAATGCTAAATCTATTTTAAATGATAATATTGCACTATATATATCTGTAGTCTGGGACAGGCTCCAGCTTCCACGTTGCCTGGGGTGGATGGATTTATCTGCACTGTGCTGTGCGTGTCGCCCATTTTAAATATTTTTATATGCAGGTATCATAATCATCATAATCATGAATGAATATGCGTTTCAGCGTTTAATCTGGAGACGGGATGTGTACATTTAATGCACCATGCAATTATGATTTTTTAGGTTTCATTTCCTTTCATGTGAAAGTCAGGTTAATTCAGTTCTGGATATGAATTTCTGATTATTTCATACTCAGTTCGCTTTTCTCTCTGCCACATTTTCCTTTTACAGCTGTGGTCACACCTTCCCATCCACATGCTCATTTTTGGTGCTTTGGGAGGTGTTACTGAGAGTGACCGGTGCCCACCAGCTCGCCTCCATTTGCCCTCATCCTCTCCTTGACCCCAAAACCACATTTCAGTATGAATCTGCTTCCTGTCCTCCATGGTTGGTTATTGATCACCATAACTCTCCCTACTTACAAATCTCAGAGAGAAATGTGTGTGTGTGTGTGTGTGTATGAGAGAGACAGGCAGAGAGAGTGAGACTGAAGGGGGTATTTTTATGTGTGTAAGACATATACTGAGACTGTACTGAGATCTAAAGGGGCTTTGTGGGAGCACAGGGACATCTCTTAAGGGACAGGGTCTGCATTATCAGTATAATTCTGATACGGATGGGTTTGGTTTCTGTACACATCTAATCATGCACATTGGTTTCTGTACACATCTAATCATGCACATTACCCACATGCACTTGCATTTGAGGACTCTTCCCCTAAGCAGCTGAGCTCACGGTCAAACACGTGAATCATGTTAAATGGAGATATAGATAATTGCTTGAGTCTTTTCCTCTGCTTTACACCTCTCTCACTCCCGGTACCCTTTTCTCCCCGATCCTCTGCTTCAGCGTTGAAGTTACAGGTATGCCAAGATCCTTTGCCAGAGACCTCGATGTTCACACCAGCACAGTATTCACTGCGTCAAAAATAAAAAGGAACACCCAACCCTTCCACTGACAACGACCCCCCCTTAAGGAGGGGTCTTTTCGAGTCGCTCTCAAAGACATGTGGTGCCCGTCTCATTAACTTAAAAGCTTCGAAAGCCGTCTGCCAAGAAACTCCAATTATCTGTAAACCTGGATGGCTGTGGGACTCTTCAAGTTCAACTGCTGATAGAAGACTGTGATGCTCCATCATTCCCAGATTTGGGCTACAGCCTCAATAAAGAATACCAGGAAGAAATCAGGCTGCTTTTACAGGATTCTCTCTCTCTTAACATATGCACAAATTTCCAAATCACTTAATATTTTTACTGCTTTGGAAAAAAAACTTCTTCATTTCAAGCATCCCATTGTTAGGTCACCTTGACCACCAGTCTGTCTTAGGTTTCATTCTGCTAGCCCTTCGGACATGACCCAATTTTCCCCCAGCAGATCCAGGACACCACCAAGGAACACCCAGTTTCAGCCCAGCTTCTGGGCGCACACGGCCAGACAGCTGAAAAAAGCTCACGTGTCATGCTCACGCTTCTGTTTAGTGCGTTATGATTTCAACTGATGGGAATATTTTTTTTTTTCCTCTAAGCTACTGCATTGGAAAAATCTGCTTCATTATTCAGGGGTACAAGAGCTGAACTCACAAAACAACTTTCATGTTACAGTCCTACGTCTGTAACTTCATTACACCATAAGATATCGCTGTCACATCCAGCCCCACCCTATTTGTCTGCTCCCTGTGTTTCCCTCGAGCATGGCTTCTAATCAGCCGCGCATGAAGCTTGTTAGTCTTACCTCTTGTCCCAGCCCTCTTGTTAACCAGCCACAGCTGCCTTGCGTTTACTCCTCTGTTAGTCGTGTATATTACCGTCTCTTAGGGGTGTGCTCTCTGTTCAGTCATTGTTATCTGTCTGTGTGTGTTGCCCTGCCTGGTTTCCACAATAAACTCCCCCACAAGGGGCCGTACCTGCCGACAGTCGCAATGTGACCGAATGACTGAACTTGGCCTCCACTTCCCCAGCGATACGGGAAACGATCAGGGCTTTGTTTGCTTTACGCTGGCAAGTGAAGCAGGCGACTCGATCATCCAACACATAGCCTACCAAGGAGTTGTCGTCTGAATGACTCCCTTGCTCCGCTGCTTGCTCTTGCCACACTCATTTTGCCTAAAACCCCAGGTGAGCCCAATGCTGAGTGGACCCAACTTGGAAGAGGCCACCGCCGATCTGCTGGCATCCGGCCACGAGAAGGCTACTGTGCCACTAGTGTCCGTTGCCGTTCCTGGCCTATAGTAGGTGAGGTCGCTGCTGTGCCTTGCTCGCCACCTGAGGTGCCCACTGTACTCTGTCCCCTGGCTGAGGTGGCCATGCTCATTTTGCCTGAATCCCCAGGTGAGCCCCGTCAGTCATTTCTCAGACAGTTTCAGCCCGCCTTGTCCTGCTTGCGGCCACCGCCCAGCCACCTCCTGTCAAGCCTGCCCCTGGCTCTCCTACATGGCCCCTGCCCACTCACCTGTGGTCTTCACCTCATCGGTTCCTGCCTGGAGCTCTCTTGAGGCTGCTGCCTCATTAGCTCCTGCCTAGTGCTCATCAGTAGCCACCCAGCCTGTTCCTGCTTGCTGCACCTTCTGCTGGCCACCACCAGCCCCTTCCTGACCAGCCAGCAGCCGACGACTCTGCTACTGGCATGCCAGTCATTCACAACCTGGAGGAGTCAGGCCTAGACAAGGAAATTCCTCTGAAGGAACTTTAGTGGAACCTTCTGGGAATTCCCGTGAGTTCTACATCATGGACACCTGTCCAGGATTTGAACCACACCGGTGCCCAACTCCAAAAACATCCACAGTACCAGGGAAAGTTCCGGAGAGGGGAGGGCCATGTCTGTCTCCGGACACACCATCCGTGGCAACCGGGACAGTCCCAGCTCCTGCCCTGCAGGCTCCCCAGGACCCTCTTGCTCCTGTCCTTGTCTCTGCTGTAGCCTGACAGGTCCCACAACGTCCATAGATTCTGACCTGGAAGTCCTGGAGGTGCCCCCTTGCCCTGCGGTGCCGGTGGCACCCCCCTACTCAGCAGTTCCTGTGGTACCCACCTGGTCCAGCCCTGGTTCTTGCCCTGTGGGTCCTTCCATGCCTCTCGGTCCTGGCCAGCTGTCTCCTCAGCATCCTCCTGCTCCCGTCATAGTCCATGCCTAGCTTCCTGTCGTGGTTCTTGTTCCGATCCTGGTCTCATGAGTCCCAGGATGGCACCTGGCCCTGCTGACCTCTGTGACACATGTTGTGGGACTCGGGGTCACGCAGGCGGCCCAGTCTAACCTCACTACTTCTCCTACCTCACGCTTTTCCGTTCTCTCCCATCCGGTCTTGGTTTTCTCCTGCCCTCTTGCCTTGCTCTAGCTCATTCTCCCTGTGATCTGCACTGCTGTCTCTGTCCCTGTCCTGGTGGTCAGTTCTGTCCCTGTCCTTTTATTGGCCCAGCTTGTGGTCCTTGCAGTCCCTCGCCCGGTTTCTATCTGTCCCCTGGTTTAAGTAACATCCTGTCTTATCCTGTGATGTCACCTGTTAGGTGTCCCCTATGATGTCTGCCGTCATCTCTTTGGTGTAGTGTGCCCAGTCCTGTTTCGGGTTCTGTTTTGTCTCCCTGTCCGTCCCTGTCCCTAGTTCTGCCATATGTCCTGGCCCCGAGTGCCCATCCCCTCATCCGATTGCTTGGGTCACCTCCTCAGCTTGCAGCCTGCATTCGGGTCGTCCTTCTCCCATTGCGATGTGACAATACCCCTGGGATCAATGAAGTCCATCTTAATATTAAGGGTTAAAGCATTCTGGGAGAATTTTTTCATTACAAACAAATAGTTTTTGTGTTTTATCTATGTTTTCTTATCGGACATAGACTTGTACCTTCCATTAATTATTTCCATCCATCCATTATCTATACCACTTAATCCATCTGGGTCGCGGGGAAGCTGGAGCCAATCCCAACATCTTCAGGCGAGAGGTGCCAGTCCACCACAGCCATGAATTAATTTTTATGTCTTTATTTACTGTATATACTTTTTAGGATGTTTGTGTACTGTGTACCTTTTAAAACTCATTTGCATTACATGCTATCGTCTAGAGTATACGGCCTATTGTTGCACTTTGTCTGATCTGCATTATTTGTTTGTTTGTCTGTACTTTACTGACTATACAGCTATATGCAAGAATTTCCCTCAGGATCAATAAAGCTTATCATCTTGTCCTGTTTTAGCCGGCCTTATGTTTACTGGGTTCTGCGTTCTCATTTGTTTTTCTCCAAGCCCTGTCTCCACGCCAGTGCCCAGGAAAGCTGCCCTTTCTGCCCTCCTGCCATCAGGTTGTGTGGTTTCCTTCATGCCCAGTCCATAGTACTGTAGGTCTTACGAACTGATTATCTGGTTTGTTAGACCTGAGCTTCTCTCTTACCTGACAATCCGGCACCTTCTGTGGGCCCTAAATGGATTCGGATTGTTACATGCTTAGCCAGTGCCTTCCTCTCCAGTTATGCCAGAGGTGTGAATGGAGCAGAGAATAGAATAGAACAGAATATCTTTATTGCCACTGTATATGTACAATAAAACTCTGCATGGGGAGATCACACCCAGATGCCATATCCTCTGCTTTTCACATTCACTCTCTCTCATTCTTACCACGCAATATCTTTTGTTAGGTCCTCAAGCCAACGTGACCCCTTCCTAGGTTAGTGCACGAGCTGCATAGGTTTCTCTCTGACGTCGCCTCCCTGCCCCTGCAGCCGGAAACAGCCCCACTTCTCACCATCGCTAAGGCACAATCCCAAAGGAAGCCAGGGTATAACTCAGACCTGACACACAGCATTAAGGCTGCACCGAACCGTGAGCCGCCTGGCAGATATGGAGATAACGGTCCTGTAGAGGGACTCCACTAATCACAGCAGACTGATGAGAACATTAACCATCCCGACCGCACTGAATTACAAGTGCTTTAGTCACTGAGGCTTTTCTGCATCCATGAAGCTCCTTTCATTGCTTTCCCGTTATTAATGTTCAATTGTGTTCTGTCTCCTTTTCTCGATTATAGGGCAAACCGGTATCTGCGTTTACGTTTACATCCTATTCAGACACGGAAACCTTGTGGTTCCTATACCTGCCACCTTCTCACATGGAGACACGCTGAAAAAGTGCAGTGTGGTCAGCATAGAAGTGGCCCAATCAGTGAAGACATGATCTCCAGACTCACCTACCAAGTCCAGGCAGTGAGACTCGATCAATATTCAGTGCCTGCCACTTATTTAAGGGGCCACACACATCGAGTACAGATATTTTTATTATTATTATTATTATTAGATCATAGATATTATTGGAAAAATAAAAGGATGGGTGAATTTCTGGTGAATTATCACCATGATGCAATCAAATAGTTGAGTTGAAAATGAAATTAATTACAAATACAGTAGATTTGTGAAATCCCCAATTTTTGCCATTGGTGCATAATTTTTGCTAGTTTATTCCTTCAGTAAAAACAATAATTTCTAAAACATTATTCTCCCTCAACAAAATACAGACAGAACAAACACCAACCAGCAAGGAAAACTCCTCAAAGACCATGGTGGTTTTCAGGCTTCTGGAAACCATCATTCCCCAAGACCTGAAGACGGAGACCAATATCACCTCCATCTTCAAAAATGCCCTTTAGAAGATGTACTGTCTGTGGCAACTGAGGAAGCCCTAACCCTAACCAGATCCAAAGGGGGAGCCTGTCCTCCAGGGGGCAGCAGAGGAAACCCTAACCAGACTCAGAGGGGGAGCCCATCCTCCAGGGGGCAGCAGTGGAAGCCCTAACCATAACCAGACTCAAAGGGGGAGCCCGTCCTCCAGGGGGCAGCAGAAGAAGCCCTAACCCTAACCAGATCCAAAGGGGGAGCCCGTCCTCCAGGGGGCAGCAGAGGAAGCCCTAACCCTAACCAGACCCAAAGGGGGAGCCCGTCC
>JAODLC010000044.1:1755176-1768187 GCA_026781145.1 Hippopotamyrus pictus
GTAAAACATGAGGAATCCACACGTGGTTAACGAGGGGGCGTGGCACACAGGAGGAGCGGACGATCGGGATATGACAATATTCGTTCACTTACATTTTGCCCAGACTACCTTAAATCCGACAAGTTACCCTGATAAGCCCGTAACCCCGCTTCATAGTACAGGCCAATAGTGTCCCTCTGACATGGATCAGATGGTCATCCTAACCTCAACCCATAAGTCTGCTAGCCTGAGCGATAACACAAAAAGTCTGCTTGTCGCCAAACAAACAGTACTGCAGAATTATATATCAAAAGGTTTTTCAATAAAATACAAGCCATCTAAATTGTGCCCCTGTGTGTACAAAGTCAGTACTAAACGCACTGGGAGCACCATGCTTTGGACCAATCTCTCAAAATGCACAATAAGGGCAGTGAAAAGTCTAAACTTACAGTCACAAAGACAGCTAAGCCGAGTGAGGCAGGTTACCATGATAAAGATGCACGGCGTAGTCAAAGCAAGACTTTTATTATTAAAGATGGAGTATGTACTTACACTAACAAATATTATGCATCACTAATATTTAAATAATATATGCTTTTTGCGATCCAAATCAGTTCAGTATTATTTTTGTTGTACGCGTCGTCTGAGTATCTGCGACAGTGAAAGGGTTATTGCTTCAAATTAGCAGCATAAATCTTAGTTTAAAATTGCATTAATAAAGCATGTAAATCACTAATAAGAGAACAAAAACAAAACTGCATAACGATTGTCTGCTCCAGTCTTTTCTGGAGCCTCCCTCCTCCACAAAAGAGCAAGAGCTGCTGTTTCGCATCAAAAGTTAGCCAATGGAAATCCCTATTCCCCTCCGTATTATATCTGTACATTTCCCTTTCATTTCGCCCTTAATTTAATATGGAAATGATTATTCTTGAGTTTCTTCCTCGCCGGTTCCTTTGGGGTTTTCGTTTTGCACTTGAAAACACCCGCATAATTTTACCAAGCAAGCTCCATTCGCTCACTTAACGGGATTGTTCGCTAGGAACTGTGGGATTTGGTGTTGGACGTACGGATTCCACGCAGACGG
The DNA here is from genome assembly GCA_026781145.1 of Hippopotamyrus pictus. NCBI lineage: Eukaryota > Metazoa > Chordata > Actinopteri > Osteoglossiformes > Mormyridae > Hippopotamyrus > Hippopotamyrus pictus. The sequence goes on from JAODLC010000044.1 coordinate 1,756,240, forward strand.
GACGTCAGTTTAATCGCACGATAGACTACAACTACCAGATACCATAGCGACTCACTTTAAACGCAAACAATACACAATCTACTTCACACGAACAAGTGGCTCTCTCACAAACATAAGATGGTAAGACACAACCTCGTGCTGGCCATTGCGCCCCCGGTGTGTAAAAATTAAAAGAAATGTGGATTAAGAAAAATCTTGTGTCAGGAAAGTGTAGGAGTCACAGATATGCACAACGATGACCTTGGTCCCGCGTCAGTCTTCCACAGGCATTGTTTCCACTAGACATCACTAGGGAGTACACAACACGTGACGTCAAAGGATGTCTACCAGCATGTTTGACTCAATGGTGTACAAGCAAGTACAAATTAACAAACAAACAGTGTGTATTAACCAGTCATTCTGTTTCTTAAGTACAGGGCAGAGGACAGTTGTGCAAGAAGCAGTGGCGCAGATAGGATTTTTGAATTGGGAGCGACCAAGGATATTTTTTCCTTATTCAAGACAGCAGATGCGTTTTTTTTCGTCCTGTAAGTGGGGGGGGGACGGACGGATCGAGGTCACTCGGAATCTGAAGGGGACCCATGCCCATCCATCCCTGGTGCCAACTGAGCGCCTGGTGAGAAAGGAGGCCTTTACACCCATAGCGAGTGGCTTGTTACTGCATTCTAAAACGATACACAGGTCCAATTCAGTCTCGTATGCCTTCGTTTCTGTACCCACATTTTTCCTTCATCAAATTTATCCCACAAAAAAGTGCAGTAATGGCAGCACAATGCCCTCAGGCACTGTTAACAAAAAAATAAAACAAAATATAACCTCTACCCAGACGTGCCTTTCTCGAATATCCTTTAATAGGACTGCTTTAGTTAAATGTGACCAGAAGGTTGCTGGATTTCACTGCTGGCCCCCTGAGCAAGAGCCTTAACAGCAAGTGACCCTGACTGTTCATATGCCACTAAAGAATGTTAATATTTGACAAAATCTGAATCAGTTATAGAAAACTTTAAAACAGCATATACTGCATAATCTAGCTAGAAATTCAAGTAATTCAGGTCATTGTCAAACTTTACATGTTAGAAATTCAACGAGCAAAATATACATTAAAAAAAATATAATAGTTACCTATCACCTTTAAAACAGCATATGGGTATAGTCTTTAGCATGTAAACTTGGCTTTCTGGAAGTCAGGCCAAACTTGAAGGAGCTCCGCAGGGTGGAATCCGATCACCAGCACGCGTCTGAAATAAGCACACCTCTCATACTCTATGTGGTGGATTTCAAACAGGTTGTGAAATGAGGTGAAGCTAAAGGCATACGTTGGCTTGATGCCCAGGATCCGCAGACATAACCCCACGTATACGTCTTCAAGGGGAACTGGTGGTGCGAATTTAGATGCCCACAAAATCTTTTCAGCGAGGTCGACTGAAAAAACGTAACCGGCCCCAGAGACATAGGGAGGAAACCAGGTGGCAGGGTATACGTCCTCAGATATGTACCATCTGCTTCCTCTGTCCCTCCGTGGGCGACCATCGTTAATCACCGACCCCGTGATGTAGTTTTTCTTGACTGGGCTTTGATTGTGGATCAGGAGCTTTCCAACCAGGCAGTGCACATTGAGGAAGGTGTCTGCATCAACCTTCATGGCATAAGAGGCTCTCCAGCAGTTAGAGGCTAGCCAGTTCATCATCATCAAGGTTTTAATGGTCAAGTTGTGGTAACTGTCCAGAAAGTCCAACTGGACAATATCTGCATGCTGAAGTGCTTCACTTTCCAGGTCCATTTGGACATGATGACTGTCCTTTCCAGTGGGAAGGCCCACGAAGAACAGCCGTAAAATCTCAATGTTGGGTATTTGGTCCTCCTGCCCCCACGTTTTTCTGATAACGTCTCTGGAAGCACGGTCACCTGGAGCCACGGGAACCATCAGCACTAGGAATGGACTTCTCTCCCTGCACTTGTCTGGCTGGTTGAGTACATATCTGTACGAAGATGGAGAGATCAGCTTGTAAAGGTCTTTGGAGGTGGGTTGTAGGCTGGTCATTGGGCTTGCATTCCAAAACGTTTTCAAAAAGAAACTGAGGAATAAGGTAAGCAAAGCTGCTGAAGTCACGACTGTGAGGATCACGCGACAGGACCACCTTACCATTTCTCCGTAAAAAGAGATTCAAGTATTACTACAAAACGTATATCTGCTTGTCCCATGAAAAGTCCGTGGTTTTTGCTTTTGGGTATCCGTAAAAGGATCTTGCGCTTTAGCCCCGGCGCGCTTCCCTCTTCTGTTCCAGAACTTCCGCATGAGCACTTCCCTTTTTACAGTCTGAAGTCCAGATACAGTTTCTATGTGAACGAAGAACACGCGCAAATTTATTGTCAAGGGATCGGACACCTGCAGGTTGCAGTGCAAAATAAATACAAATGCAAATATAAATATATAATACAAATATAAATATAAATACAAATACAAATGCAAATGATGTTAAATGCAAAACATCACGTACACTACACGCCCGATGTTTTTTCATGTACAACGATAAACAGCATGTCAGAAACGCTTCATGGGTTACCTTAATTGTATGAAATTAAGATTGCTGTTAACTATTATAAATACTGAGTACCAGAAATGTAATAACCTATGCTATTGTAATCATTATAAAGATTATAAGACTCAAGCGTTTATAAACTTGAGGACGTATTTGCTACATTTTTACATACAAGCATGCAATTTGGGACCGTCCACTAACTGGAATGTAGTAACTGGAAAGTCCAGTAACGCTTGGCAGTGTTGCCAAGTCTCACGAGATAAATAAACCCAAAATAAGTCTACTGCGCAAAGTTGCAATAAGAGTAAAATCAAGCCCCCTAACAAGCCCAATAAACTCGATTACACTGATCAATACAGTTAGTCCTGTGTTTACCATATTATTTGTGTTCCTTGTAAATATATATAACACATACAAAAGTAACTGAAATACTGGAGACATGGTTTTAAAGTTTCAATGTATCATTTTCTTTTGCTAGTGTGTCACTAAATAACTCCTTATGATTTGCCAAAAACTAAATATGGTCCTTCGATCGAAGCACATTTTACACAAATTATTGGATGCTGAACACAAATTGATTCCCAACTGAAAACTATTTAGCCTAATATATCTGCATAATAATTAAGAACTTAATTAACCTCATTCAATATTATCTTCTACATAAAGTGCTGTGAAATGGTGTAGATTCTTTATTTAACCGAGCTAGCCAAAACGGCTGTAACTATATAGCCAGCAAGTATAAACCAGTGAATTAATGTGTGAATCAGAAGAAGAATGCGGAAATATGTAAAAATCAGAGAATCGGGAATAGGCTACACCACCCCCACCCACCCCCAAGCCATTTTTAGTTTCCAATTACTCTGTCTGGCAGGTGACGAGATTTTCAACACTAAAAATCAGGACAATACTCACAAAGTATAATCTTTTTGCTTATTTTTATAATTTACCCATTTGTCTTAATTTACCCTTAATTTAGCTTAGCTTAGTTAATTTTTAGTGTTTTGTTTAATTCTATGTGTACTAAGAGCAAACACACTTCATCAGATTCTTTGTATGCATGCATAATTGGTTAATAAAAACTTCTAATATATACTCAAATTCTGCTAATTAGGCAAAAAAATAAATAAGTTTGCTTCTATCTGGCAATTTCTAATACAGAAAAAAATGCACATTTTAGTAGCTGTATAGGGTCAAAGGGTAAGTCAATGATGCAGAAGGCATTTTTTAACAAAGTTTGTTTTATTGTAATGTGGGTTACAGAAAATGCCTGTTTTTCACTGTTAAAAAGGAAAAATGGAACAAATGAAACACAGAAACAAAAACCATCCTGTAACTAAATTTACACAGATTTTCAATAGAGTCAGTGGATTAAGCTAGTGGCAATGCCTGTATATAAACAGATGTCTGTATATAAACAGATGCCTGTATAAGAGCATAAAGCTCTTTCTTTGTTCCGTGTAAGCCTGTATCTTCTTGCCAAAGGCGGAAATGTATACAGCTGTCATTCATATGGTTTTATTAAAGATTTTACCATCTGAAAACATCTCAGGTTATGACATTAGGAGAAGTGGCCCTATTTTTTTGCACATTCAACATAACCCCCCTAACCTCTGTTTTTGTGTACATTGTATAAAGCATCTTGAAAAAGAAGTCCCATGTTAGATTTTGTTGAATACAACAAGAAATATATTTATATATTTTTTTCTGTGCCCTGAAGCCAATACCTTGAAAGTGAAGGACCGTAATTGCAAAACGATGTAAATTTGAGTTCTCTTTGCAGTTTAGTGTGGAATAAGAAGAAACAGTAGGTCAGGTAACATCAGGCGGTCACTCAGTACTTCCTTTAGCCCCAGTTCTGCCCTGCAGCGTCTTGACGAGCCGCTCTCACAACGGCACCTAGGGCTCTCTTACATTTCCATGGAGGTGGGGGGTAGGGCTGGGGTCGCACAGACGGATGCAGATGAGACATCAGAACCGCCCTCCCGGAGGGTTAACAATGTGTTATGAAGAAACAAACTGGAACACGCTTTGGCTTCAGTCCAGTTTTCTTTTCTTTTTTTTTAGTAAGTTAAGAGGGAGAACAAAATAGACATGACGAGATGACTGGTATGATGAGATGACTGGCATGATGCGATGATTGGCATGACGTGATGACTGGCATTACGTGATGACTGGCACAGCCAGGATGGGGCTAATTCTTCGACAACATCACAACAAGCACCACTGGATTACAGAAAACACCAAACTGTTTTTTTCTCTTTTTTCATAAATTTAAAAAACACCAACCCTGAAGCATTTACACCCCACTCTCAATTCATTTGGAAAAAATCTATTGTCGTGGGTTTTTTTCCACGTGCATTTGTGAATGAAAATACATTGACAAGACAAGACTCACATGAAACAGGAGAGCTGTGTAGCAGCTGTGACTTGTGTGTCATGATTAGTCGACTGGGTCTTGTCAAAGGTCTTGTCACACGATTCGGATTGATTAACTCTGGACTTCAGCACTGAGGCTAAACCAAGTTCGACGCATTCAGCCAATCGAGTTAGCAGGAATATTAAAAATGACATGCCATCAAATCCAGAGGTGGGTAGTCCAGGTCCAAAGAGTCCAGACCAAGATTTCATTTCAACCAAGCAGTCGAGTACTCTGTGACTGTGACTCTTAATACTCAGCTGGTTGGTTGAAATAAAATTTTGGTTTTAACTTTTACTTTCTGGACCTGAATTACCCACTTCTGGTCAAATCAGAAGTGTCTGTTATACCTCACAATTGATTTATAAATGTTTTTTGGGATAGGATGAGGGTTCACGGTGCATCATGTGATATTAGCAAAGTTGTATTTTCTCATAATGTGTCTCTCTGAGGGAACCCAGCCTACTCAAGTGGGGACGAGATTTGCTGCTTGAATTGGCATTTCCAGGCAGTCGCCTGATTGGAGGGATGACAGTGGAGGTGGGCGGGGCTTTTTGCAGTGGCTTTGGTAACCCTGGGTGGGGAGGGGTGTAGACTGAGCAAAGGCAGAGGTGAGCAGACGGGGTATGGAGCAGGAGGCGGGGCATCAGGGCGTCAACGGCCTTTTACGATCTTTTCCTCCTTCCCTCTAAGTTCCTAAAGTTGGATGGCCTGATCTTCATCTCAGCGAACTCGATCGAGTGCTCGTGGCCTTTCCAGTGGAACCAGTTGACACCCTGAGAGAAAGCATACGTTGAGATTTTAGGTGTGGCGCCCCCCCTCGTCAGGAAGTCCTCATTGTGGCCCACATCCTAGAGACACTCATCCTTTCATGACCTCCACTAGAAGCTTCAACGAGATCGCCCTCCCTAGAGCGGGTGAGGACCCAGGGCAGTAGCACTCACCTTGCTGTGACTGTCGTCCCCATACCGTCCCATGATGTTGACGCGGTGGCAGTTCTTATACCAGAAGGCGCCCTTGTATGACAGGGCGCAGTTGGTTACGGCGATGTCATTGTCAAAGTCATAGGTGGAGAAGGGGCGACCCTGGTGGTAGGTCATTGAGTCACCTGGTGGGGGGGTAATCAGCACCAGGTCAAAGTCATGAAAAGCTTTATAGTAAAGATACTATGGATTACTGTAAGTTATTAAAATCGGGCCAAGGGACACCTATCAGTTAGGGGACAGGGTTCACTGCACGCGGGACCTCCCTACCAGCAGTGCCACTGTAACCGCCCACGTGCAGCTTGTAACGGCTGCGGAGATCGGAGACGCTGAAGCGGTCGTACTGGGCGTAGGCGTGCTCTCCCCTGTCGCGAAGGTCCACGCGCAGCTCGTACTGGCCGGCGGATGTGATCTTGTGCAGATTCTCTAGACCTGGGTAAAGAAAGCAGAAGAGATTCACAAAGTTTATGTAAGATTACAGGGACATGAGATCACAGACAATCAGAGCCTGCATCTGGGGGCATAAGTCAATCAGAGCGATATCTGGGGATACAAGCCAATCAGAGTCTGTGTTTGTGGACGTAAGCCAATCAGAGTCCATATCTGGAGACATAAGCCAGTTCAAACCCATATCTTAGGACATAAGTCAATCAGAACCCGTGTTCGGGGACATTATCAAGGTAACAAATCACATGAAAACATACCAAGCCAGAATTCATCATTCATGTCTCCGAAGCCTATGGTGTAGTTTTTCCAGTTCCGGAAGAATTCTAGGTTTCCACTCTGGCGCCTGACAAACACCTACAAAGATGTGAAAAATGGATAAGATCATGTGGCCAGATTATATGGGCAAAGGGTAGGATGAGGATTCAGGAGAACATGGGTTATTAAAGGGGCGTCTTTAGGGAAGAAACGTCAGCCATGCTAATGTGGTAAATATTCCTGTCTTCAGTGAGGCACGTTTGACATTTCAGTTTGCAAAGCATTTAATCTCTATGTTCCTTACAACAGAGTAGGAGAGAGTTTGACATTGGGGGTAGGGAACAGACGTTAATAATTTAAATGCAATGGTCAGTTTTTTGGGGGATGAATGAAGCCAGATTAAATATTGCGGGGTACATTCTTCCCCCCGCCGCCCCGGGTCCTAAGCCCTTGGTTCCTTATCAGGACAAAAAAAAAAAACCACTGGTGATTTCTCACTGAGCCATGTGTGACCACGTCCACGTGTGCACAGGGGTTAGCGTGTCACTCACAATCCAGCCGCCCCCGTCAGTTGTCATGTCGCAGACGACGCGCAATGCTTGTTCCTCCTTCCCACCCAGATAGATGGTGTACAAGCCAGAGGTGGTGTCTCCATTCAGGAGGGCTTGGGAACAGTCCCTGGGATGCCTGTACAGTATACCAGCTACACACACACACACACACACACACAATAGCAACAAGCAGTCACAGTCCCTGTACAGTATGCCAGCTACACACTCAATTACAACGTATGGTAATGTGTCACTTAATCACAGTTTGTCTGCTGTTACTGTAAGATGGGGAGACCTACATTCCACAAACTCTTCACACACCACCAGGGGGCAGAATCCCAAGCCCCAGCCCTGGAGGTGTGAGGCCACTACCCCCCACTCCACACTGCGCCATGAACAATTACATTTTGTAGTTCATCTTAATTACCTGGCAGATTCATTCATGCAGTTACATCATACATGGTACTGTAAAGAGCTGAAGAGGCCTAGGTGTGTTGGCTGTGAAGGTCAGAGGGCAGAGGTCAGCAGAGGGCCTTACTGGTGGTGAAGACGGTGGTAACATAGCGACTCCGCTTGGGCCCGGCCAGGGCCTGCAGCCGCACCTTGTACTCGGTGGAGGCGCTGAGCGACGTCATGATGTAGGAGGTCGCCGTGGGACTCAGCACCACCTCCTGGACAGTGACACAGACCCCACATGTGACATCATGGTCCAAGTGAAACGGCGTGGTGACGTCTCTTGGTGACGACCCGGAAGATGTTAAAACGAGAGCGCTACAACAGAGGCAGGCACGCTAAATTGCCCAGACAAGGCGCGGTGTGGTTAGGGGGCTGCGCCTGAACGTCACCAGTTCAAATCCCAGTATCAGCAGAGTGAATTTGCTGCTGGGCCACAGATCGAGGCCCTTAACCCCCATTTGTTCCAGGGAATGTCTGATCCCTGCTTTCACAAAAAATGATGTGACTAAACAGCTCCGTGTCTCCAATGTAAAGAGAAGAGGGAGATAACAAAGAATGTATACAGATGCAAGCATGCTAATTAATTTGATGTTTTTTTTTTCTGTTTATATGATGACATCATCAAGAATGGAGCATTTTTATTTCTTGAGATATTTCCCCCCCGGATTTGCAGGTGTGTTGAGAACCTTCCCCCCTCCCAGCGCCTTGCTGTTCCGTCCCCTCATACCCTGATGACGCCGTCAGTAGACTCGAAGCTCAGGATGTAGCCGGTGATGTCAGCGCGGGGGGCTCTCCAGCTCAGCACGGCACTCTCTGTCTGGATGGTGTTTGCTTCCAGGTCCTGGGGAGCGTCCACATCTAGGGCGGGGGACAAAGACGGACAGGAGACACTGGTTAGAGTGCAGCCCCCGTGATGGATCTGATCCTGTTACCCGCTGCCCCCGTCCCTGCCAGACACACGCTAACGTCAACCTTGTGTTTCACTGAAGGCAGCCCTCATGCTGTAATGATGCACAACACTGTGCTGGCTGTTGATACTGTGTCTCACTTTGGTGGAGTGAGGATTCTACAGGAATACGTACCAAACTCTCCGTTAGACTCTGGCTTCCCTGAGAACCCGAGTTCGATTATTAGTGCTGTATAATCCAGTGTTTGATTTTGGTGCTAAGAACTTTGCTTGATCATGGGGTGTGTAGGAGGCTGGGTTGGAGTTTGGGTTATGCAGGAATTTTAACTGATCTCTAAGTGCTGTACGTACTTATCATTTACTCTGGTGCTATGACAGTTTTGTTTGATTCTGGGTCTTATTGGAACCCGTATTTGGTTCTGGGTCTTATTGGAACCCGTGTTTGATTCTGGGTCTTATAGTAACCTGTGTCTGGTTCTGGGTCATATTGGAACCTGTATGAGTCCTGGCAGATTCTGCATTTGCCTCTGGTCCGGCAGGACGCTCACCTGTGGTGAATTCGGTGGTCGTGGCAGCACTCTTGTGAGCATCTCTGTAGGCATACACCTTGACGGTGTAGTGTGTGGCAGGGTTTAGAGAGGTCATCTCATACTCCACCACATTCCCGGACACTCGATCCATCACTGGAGAAACTGCAGAGAGCAGCCATCTGTTAATGACCTTACACCAAACTTCTACTGCGCCCCCCTGTGGCACAAGACAGATACTACATTTTTTACAACAATAACACCTCCAGTAAACTTTTTAAAAGTGTTACTGTGCAGTAGCCATTCATGTCTAACTAAGTATATATCCATCGTGATCCTGGACAGGGCTGGGTGGGGGGGGATCCCTGGAGCCTCTATCTGGCAGCATTGGGCAGCAGTACACCCCAGATGGGAGGCCAGTGCCATACAGACTATAATAAATAAACTAACAGAAATTTAGACAGTGATGGGTAATAAACTAACAGAAATTTAGACAGTGATGGGTAATTCAGGTCCAGAGAGTAAAAGTCCAAACCAAGATTTTGTTTCATCCAGCCAGCTGAGCATAAGAGCCATAGTCACAGATTATTCAACTAGTGGGTTGAAACAAAATCTTGGTCTGGACTTTTACTCTATGGACCTGAACTACCCACCTTTAGACAGCAGAATGATCTACCTTATAACCCAACATTTGCTGGTTCGAGTACTTTGAGGATTTCAGTGGTGTGCTATGATGATCCCTCGAATACATAGCTTTGGTTTGTAACTATTAGTTACAAATTTGACCTATTAGTTAAGTTCTCCCCAAACGAGCTTGATGGGCCGAATGGCCTCCTCTCGTTTGTAAATTTCTTATGTTCTTATGTTCTTAACTCCAGTACATCAGTAATAAGATTCAAAGATAGGTTAAATGTATCGAGAACGGACCAGTGACTTAGAGAAAGGTCATGGCTTGTGCAGTACGCGTCCCGTACCTGTGTCAGCGCTGTAGGTGATGACATAGCCGTCAACGTTGGCGACCGCTGGCTGCCACAGCAGCAGGGCCTCAGTGTCGGTGACGTTGGTGGCGCTGAGTCCGCTGGGCTTGTCCAGAGCTGGGGGAAGCAAACCCTGGGGCATGAGCTGCAGTCCTTCTGGGCGTGTGGTCATACTAAACTCACTCACTCGAGCTCACTTTGTCGCCGCTATGTACGAACAAACCAGAAGTGTTTGTGGTCCGGTGCCAAACATGAAGTGCAGGATAAAGATTCGCAAGGGCACACAAGATTAAGAGAGCCCACTGTGCAAGACTTATCAAGGTAATTAGATAGATGGATGGATGGATGGATGGATGATACTTTATTAATCTCGAAGGAAATTTAGGAAAAATAGATCATAGATTATATCAGAGTACCATGTGCAAAAAAATGGCTGCCGTGCTCAGAACCTGGTGTGTCAGCTACAATGTACAAGATCCAGTGATGCGGAATAGAGTGATGACCGGATTAGTGTGCAGAGAGAAAAAGTGCAGTATAAATTAAACCAATAGTGTAATTTGACTGTGGAGGTAAAATGTCAAAGTGCACTGTTGTAGCACATGTGTAAACCATGTGTAACACAATATGCTTTAAGCAAAGAACAAATGGCTCCAGTGTTTTAAAGGAAGAAGGAGGTGAAATGGAGTTTTGTGGAATATGCTCCGAAGCCTCCCATAAAGGCTTGATGATGTTTAGATATGGTGACTGTGGCGGCCATGAAAGGTAGGGTCACCGTATACCCTCTTTTTCTCGGACCTGTCCTCATTTCTGGGACCTACAAATGGTTGAAGTGTCTGTGATCTTGCTTTTGCTCCGTGTTGACACTCTCCCCCCTGTGAGCATATATGAATTGCTTTGACGCCTCTCTTTGCACCCACCCTGCCCCTGCTCTCCTTTTTTTTTTCCACTGCAAAACATGGTCACCCTAATGTGAGGTAACTTCATGACAATTCACTACTGAATTTGTGTGGCAGCATTCCGTAGCAGGAGCTGTTTGCTGCTCACACCTGGCCCACTTCATGGTGTAAAATGGCCTCATATCTGTTGGCTGTTACACAAGGCCGACCAACCTAACTGACATCATGCATTGATGGCTTCCTTTGCATTCCACCAAATGTAGTCACCCCCCTCCCGATGAAGGAAAAGGGGCAAAGGGTGACTTATCAGGCCATATTATTATTTTCCACAAAGTCTTCGCCTTAGATACAAACGGCTTATGCAGGCTGATGAATTCCAGTGCTGCTTACACTGGTAGCTGGGCGGTCACTCAGCCTGGCTTACGCCTAGTTGACTCATCGACAGCCACATGTTCATAATGTGCTGGTTGCCTCATATGTGCATCGCATCTGCTAAATATGTAAAATGTAACTATAAATGATAGTGGCTATCATTATGTAACTATAAATGATCAATTCCAGCTTTTTGACGCTCACAACATACAGTTTTTGGCGGGACTGAGTCACAGACACATTGAATAATTTAGTAATTTTGCGACTAACACTCATGGTGTCCGTTTGGGTATGGAGGGCAGGGTCATATACCTAGCAGGACTGTGGGGGTACCGTGTGTGTTTAGGGGGTGGGGGGGTTTGGGGCTGATTTGCTCCCTACCATAGTTGAACCCAAACCTACGGCCTTGACCAAAACACCTGCAAACGGGACACAGACTCTTTGGGTCTCTTAGTTGCCTTCCGTTGCTCTGAAACCTCACATGTTACAGTGTTCACAGGCAGACAGTGCTCACAGGCAGACAGTGCTCCCAGCCAGACAGTGCTCACAGGCAGACAGTGCTCACAGGCAGACAGTGCTCCCAGCCAGACAGTGCTCACAGGCAGACAGTGCTCACAGGCA